>JADRCD010194432.1:0-40768 GCA_019843815.1 Montemys delectorum | reverse complement strand
GTTCATTAGTTCTTATAAAATATATATATATACTTAGTGATACTCAAATATATATAAGTTTTTGGAAGTGAAAATGTTGACTTTCTTTTTTTATTGGTTATTTTATTTATTTAAATTTCAAAAGTTATCCCCCTTCCCAGTTTCCCCTTTGTAAGCTCCCTATCCTTTCCCCCTCCCCACTGCTTCTATGAGGGAGCTCCCCCCACCCATTCACCCACTACAGCCTCTCTGCACTACCATTCCCATACATTGGGGCATCGAGTTTCCACAGGACCAAGGTCCTTCCCTCCCATTGATGGCAGGTATCGCAATCTCCTGCTACATAAGCAGCTGGAGCCATGGGTCCCTCCATGTGTACTCTTTGGTTGGTGGTTTAGTCCCTGGCAGCTCTAGTTGGTTGATATTGTTGTTCTTCCTGTGGGTTGCAAACCCCTTCAGCTCCTTCAGTCCTTCCCCTAACTCCTCCATTGGGGTCCCTATGCTCAGTCTAGTGAGTGATTGGCTATGAGCATCCTCATGTGTATTGGTCAGGCTCTGGCACAGCCTCTCAGGGGACAGCCATACCAAGCTCCTATCAGCAAGTGTTTCTTGCCATCAACAATAGTGTATGGGTTTGGTGTCTGCAGATGAGACAGATTCGTAAGTGGAGCAGTCTCTGGATGGCCTTTCCTTCAGTTTCTGCTCCACTCTTTATCCTTGCATTTCCTTTAGACAGGAACAATTCTGGGTCAATATTTTTTATATGGGTGGGTGGCCACATCCCTCGACAGGGGGCCATGTCTAACCTCTGGATATGGTCTCTACAGGTTCTATCTCCCATTTGTTAGGTATGTCAGCTAATATCATCCCTATTGTGTCCTGGAAGCCTCTTGCTTTCCTGGAACCTGGGACTTTCTAGTGTCTACCCCTGTTCCCCATCCCCCATTACTACACACCTCTGCTCAATTCCCTGACATTCGGTTCTTCTCCCCATCTCCTCCCACACCTGATCCTGTCCCTTTTTCCATCCCCTTATCTCCCCCCCCCCAGCTCCTTCCCTCTCTATACCTTCCATTATTATTTGTTCCCCCTTCTAAGTAGGACTGAAGCATCCACACTCTGATTTTCCTTCTTCTTAAGCTTCATATGGTCTATGAGTTGTATCATGGGCATTCAGAGCTTTTTGGCTACTATCCAGTTATCAGTGAGTGCATAACAAGTATGTTCTTTTGTGACTATCTTACCTCACTCAGGATGATATTTTCTAGTTCTTTCCATTTGTCTGTGAGTTTCATGAAGTCATTGTTTTTAATATCTGAGTCAAACTTATAGTGAGGAAGTTCAGGGAGCATTTTGTATGTTAAAAATCAGAAAAGCTATTTTAGAAATGTGAGCCCTCTTGTGAAGGTTCTGTGCCCCAGTGTAGGGGAATGCCAGGGCCGATAAGTGGGAGAGGGTGGGGTGGCAGGCATGGGGAGGGGGGAGGCAAAAGGAGTTTGTTCTTGTTGTTTTTGTTTGTTTGTTTTTTGGAGGGGAACCTGGGAAAGGGAAAATTTACATGTAAATAAAGAAAATATCTAATAAAAAAAAAAAGAAAAAAAAGAAATGTGAGCCCTGGAAATCACACCAACATTTTGCAGACTAAATTTTTAGTTTTTTAAACATTTACTTATTTATTTTATGTGAGTACATTATTGTTCTCTTCAGTTACACCAGAAGAGGGCATCAGATCCCATTACAGATGGTTATGAGCCACTATATGGTTGCTGGGAATTGAACTTAGAACCTCTGGAAGAGCAGTCAGTGTTATTAACCACTGAGTCATCTCTTCATCCCTCTAAATTTTATTTATTTACTTTCATGGAGAATTTCATACATGAGCACTGCTTTTACCTCCTTCCTCTTCTCAACTCCTCCCATTTCTCCCTCCCAAATTTATGATCTCTTTTTATTATTAATTATTAAGTGTGTGTATATATATATATATATATGCACATATGTATATACAATCTACTGAGTACATTCAGTATTAACTATTTGTACACATGTTAAGACTGCCCTTTCATAATTGGACAATTTATGTGGGAGTCCCCTGGAGGAGACTGATTCTCTCAGCAGACATTGACTACCTGTAACTGTAGGCCTTTTTCTATGAGAAGAACATATAAAATTCCCCCTGCCCATGTTGGCATAATAACTGCTGTTGTTATTACATTGGTCTTCTGAGAACCATGCATTGAGGTTTTATGGATGCTTTTTTTTTTCTGTCATGTATAGGTAATAAGTTAATCACCAAAAACCAAAAAACCCAATCAAAACATGGGGTATAGAACTAAATAGAGGATTTAAAACTGGAGAATCGCAAATGACTGAGAAGCACCTAAACAAATGTTCAAAATCCTTAGTGATCAGAGAAATGCAAATCAAAATGACCCTGAGATTCTACCTTATATCAATCAGAATGGCTAAGATCAAAACCTCAGGTGACAATACATGTTGGAGAGAATATGGAAAAAGAGGAACACTCCTCCATTGCTGGTGGGATTCCAAGCTGGTACAACCACTCTGGAAATCAATCTAGAGGTTCCTCAGAAAATTGGAAATAGATCTACCTGAAGACCCAGCTATACCACTCTTGGGAATATACCCAAAATGATTCCCCACCATGCCACAAGGGCACGTGTTCCACTATGTTCATAGTGGCCTTATTTGTGATAGCCAGAAGTTGGAAACAACCTAAATGTCCCTCTCACGACAGAATAATGGATACAGAAAATGTGGTTCATTTACACAATGGAATACTACTCAGCTATTAAGAATGAGGACATTCTGAGTTTTGCAGGCAAATGAATGGAACTAGAAAATATCATCCTGAGTGAGGTAGCTCAGACCCAAAAAGGATGTGTATGGTATGTACTCACTAATAAGTGGATATTAGCCAAAAAAAATGTACAGAATATCCAAAATACAGTCCACAGAACTCAAAAAAGTCAAGAAGCTGAAGTGCACAAGTAAGGAGGCCTCAGTCCCACTTGGGAGAGAAAAGAAAGCAATCACAAGTTGGGAGGGAGGGAAGGATCTAGTAGGGAAAGTAGACTGGGGCAAGGGGGACCTGATGTGGTATTGGGTGAGAGAAAAGGACTGAAGCTCTGAGGGCCAGCAGAAAGAATGGAAACAGGTAACCTCAGGAAATAGGTGGTTGGGAGGACCCTCCAGAATGCACCAGAGACCTAGAAGGTAAGAGACTCAGAAATCAAAGGGAGAGACCTTAGATGAAGTGCCTAACAGTAGGAAGAGGGAACTTATAGAGCCCACCTCCAGTAGGAAGACAGGGCATCAAATGATGGATAGAGTTGCCATCCCAAAGTCATATCTCTGACTCATAATTGTTCCTGTCTGAAAGAATTACAGGGATGGAAATGGAGAGGAGCCTGAGGAAAAGAAAGTCCAGCAACAGGCCCAAAGTGGTATCCAGCTCAAGGGGAGGTCTCAAGGCTTGACACTATTACTGAAGCTAAGGAGCACTCACAAAAAGGGACCTAGCACAACTGCCCTCTGAAAAGACCCAAGAAGCAGTTGAAAGAGTCAGATGCAGATATTTGCATCCAACCAATGGACAGAAGCAGCTGACCCCTGTGGTTGAATTAGAAAAGGCTAAAAGAAGCTTAGGAGAAGGGCAATCCTGTAGGAGGAACAGCAGTCTCAATTAAACTAGACCCCGGAGATCTCTCAAACACTGGACCACAAAACAGACAGCATACACCAGCTGATATGAGGCTCTCAACACACAAACAGTAGAGGACTTCCAGGTCTGTGTTCATTCAGAGATGATGCACCTAACCTTCAAGAGACTAGAGGCCCCAGGGAGTTTAGAGGTTAGGTGGGGTGGGGGTGGGGGCATCTACATGGAGACAGGAGTGGGGGGTATGGACGAGGTGTGGGATGTGGAGCAGCTTGAGGGTGGATGGAGGAGTGTGCAGAACGGAATATGGAGTATAAAAATAATTTAATAAAAAAGGAGTTTTGAACTTTTGAATCTTAACAATATTTCTTCCCCTCTTCCATGATTTTCCCTGAGACTTACGTGTAAAGATTGCATTACTGACATACCAATTGTCATTGGATACCTCATAATAACTTATTCTCTGCAGTTTGAACAGGTATGGACCTTGGAAATAGTTTTTATTTGTGGCATATAGAACCTTCTTAGACAAAAGGTGAGAGGTCCATTTACCTGTGGATATAAGGAACAGTAGTTAGAATAGTGTGAGGAATGAGAAATTATATCAGCAGGCTCTTCTCCCAGGTCATTGGTCTCTTTAACCATAATAGAGTCTTTCAAATGTTGTCTCCCATACCCACCATGTATCCTCACCACATCTTCATCAGAGCAACTTTATACTCAGATAGGTTTTGGAGAACTCTATGTTGATGATGCAATTCAAAAATCTCAAAACTGAAGAATTAAAGACAGAAAAGTAATAACTAAATATATAACACCCTTGCCAATGAAGATAGAATTTTCATAAAGCCCCACCGACCTGAAAGAGCTATAAGCAATTAATGCTGCTGAGAGATGAAGAACCAATATTCTTTTGAGAAGGGCCTCCTAATAGGTTTCTCAATTTCAGATGTTCAGCTGTGTGTACATGTACATGCACATATACATACAAGAAACATTAAATGATCTCAGTAGTTTATGTGCAAATCTGCCTCTCTTTCTCTCTCTTTCTATGTGTGTATGGGGGTGTGGGGCTGTATTGTAGGTATGTATATAAATTATAAACTTGAGAATCATAAACTTGAGAAGAAAGAGGAGAGATGAAGGAAGTTGGGAGGCACTCAGGGAGGGAGGAAATGATTTAAGTATAGTATGCATGTATAAACTTTTCAAAAAAACCCTCATATACATATACAGACTTCTCAACAACAACAAAAAAACCCCTCATATATGAATGTCTCAACAACACTAATTTTAGACTACTGAAAAAAGCAGAAGTACAAACACTACTTCAGAAACATGTGACCATGAAAGGTCATAGGTTGTTCCTCATAGAATTTATTTTATCAACGTTTTTACAATAGCTTGAAACTGTTGTCTGCTCAATCAATTTTCTGGACTACAGTTTATAAAATCATTCTGACAGACATTCACAGAATTATAAAAGTCACTTCACAGTATCCTCCTGCTTAATGATACCGTGATGCCTGGTACAGAAGCACCACTTTTCTGAGAGTTTAAATACTCCACTGTTTGAAAAGACAGGCATTCTGCTTATAGAATGGCTTCTTTTTATGCATACTTTTCCTGCGAAATAAAATATTTAAAATTTAGAAACACCGGGGAACACATTTTAGTCTGTTTTGAATGTTAGAATAAGTATGTGAGTTCTTTAGGGAAAGGCTCTCTATTTTGACAGGTAAGAGTAGCTTAGAGAGAAAATACTGAAAATGAAAATCTTGTAAAAAAGAAAAACCAACTGAGTGCATGATTTTACACATCATGAAAAGTGTGCCTACAAAGATTTCTCAAGGTGCATTATCTTTAAGGCTTTTCTTGATAATAATTCAAAATTACTTTTTATCTTTTTGAGCTTTTTCATTCAGAGTAAGAATGGATCCCAAAAGATGGTTTAGGTCTTAGAATTTGGCATATCATCACCACATTCACACAGTGTCAACCTTCAGTGATATCAGGTGCTCCCAAGAGGCTGTTGTCTTAGGTGCCTACCCTCAAGAAAGAAGAAATGACCAGAATCAAAACAGTACAACGGAGTCAAGACACAGTTCAACAAGTAGACATGGAATTCCTTTGAAAAGATTTCAAACTCGAGCCCTTGAAATCAAGACAAATGGTTAAGAAATCATAATTTAAAATTAGAAAACCCTTTGTTTAATTGTTTATTTTACAAAGCAATTGAAGTTTTAGGAAAATTTTTAAAAATTTTTAAAAATTGTTGAATCCAGGCATTCAACAATCTCTTCATATCAAAGTTAGGGTTACAACTTAAGTTTTCATTCTTTTTGATCCCCAAATGCTCCTGCAATGAGGATTTGTTAAAACACGCAAGTCTGTATTGTGAAATGAACATAGTAGCATATCCATAAATCTGCTACGGGAACATGAAGTTGAAACACGCAATTGAAGTCTGTACTTTACTCTGAGGACAGTGGAAAATAGAAAGAAAAAAAAAACATGAGGGGCAAATCCAGGCAACCCCCAGGAAGAACCACAGACCTTATGCCGTTGTCTCAGCAGTTAGGAACAGAGCGCGAGCTCAACTCCTGCCAATCCAACCTTACCGGCTTTTCTGTCTAGTGGCATGGCCCACTTACAAATTATCTTCTAAATTCTTATCCTTATAAACCATAGATTAGGGTACCATTCATCCCTCATCACAGGAAGTTCTTTTTGATGTGGATAGAAGTTAATGCTGGAACCTACAACTGGTTAAAGTCAGAGAACAATGACTGGAGTGTTCATGACACAAACTGGCATCTGTATTATCCTTCTTCCCCTCGAGGCTCAGGGATCATCATGAAAGACAGGGCAAGAAAATTGTAAGACCCAGAAGACGCAGAGGATTGCTAGAAATAGTTCTCTGGATATACTGGGCTGGGCTACTGTAATGATGGGGTCACAAGAGCTGTGGTTGCTAGCACGAGACCAGTCAATACTCAAATGAACATGGAGGATGGCATACAAGGCCCTATAATGAGCTGAGGAGCTATTAGCCATCAATGGCTGCTTGGAGCTTGAGAGTAAGAATTCTTTAGAAATATGGCTCCTGGAATGTTGCCTGTGCTCCACTGAGTGGCTTGACACAGGTTCACAAAGAGGCATCACTAGACAAAGTGATCTATACAAAAATAAACAAATAATAAGGAAAGAGGCCATGAAGTTGGTCTCAGGGGAGGGGAAAATCTAGAAGGAAGAATATGAGTGATGAGTAGAGATGAAAAAATATGAATACATATAGAGTAGATTAATATGTCTCTTTAAATATTTTATAAGGCTATGTTGTTATAATTTTGAAGGTAGCATTATATGGATAATAAATCTAGAGCTATGTATACATCATCCAAGATACATTTGAGATATCTATCATATATCAACCATTCAGCTATCCATGTATGAGGAATCTCTTACTTATTAATGACCTACTGATACTTCCGACTCTGTAATTAATCACTATGCTGATAGTGTCGTATTACTAAAATTCTGTCCTGTGTGGAGTTAGTCCAACATTGCATTTCACGTTTTCTTCTGAAGTGCCCCCAAATTTCCAGGTCTTCTTTTGGACTCTGAATCACTCTTAGTAAGGAAACCTTTCTAATATGTCATTGTCATCATCAAAATCATGTCTTATTGCTGAGTTCCATGCGATAATTTCATCATTGCCCAGAATCATGTTTTATTAGAGCTCTGTGTAATAACTGAATTCTTGCCAGTCGCTCATGATTGGCTCATGATTTCCTTGCAGATAAGAGTTTTCCACTTCTCTGAAGTTCTTAATGGTGTATGTTAAATGTCCTCAAATTTGAACATGTGAGAGTATCATGACATAGTGATTAAAGGGCTTTGTTGGGCTCCACTCCAAAAGCCTCTGGTTCAGTAGGATTGGAAAGAGATATAAGGTCCCGATTCTCTAATTAGAGCTCTAGGATGATGCAAATATTGTTGGTGAATAGATTGAGGTCTAAGGACCTCTGGTTTAGACTAATACACTATTAACAGGAGGATAAATCATTACAAGTAAGTTACTGAATAAGAATTTGGTGCAAAGAGAAACTTCTAGCAATCCCTTAAGAAACTAGGTTTAGATAAGTTAGCAGTCAAATGACTTGTCTCATTGAGTCTTATATTGTTTTAGAAGTCAAGAAAGGAGGCTCTCAAATAGTTAGACTCTCATTTTTAATTTCATGGTTATAACTACAAATGAGTATATATGGAATTCCATTAACTTCTCAGGATCCATAAGCACCAGCAATCCAATACCTACTGCCAAAGGCATTTTGCTTTGATTTGTATTTACTTCTTAATGGTGTGAGAAATAGAAGATAATTCCTGTCTTAGAGTGATTCATTGATTGTTATGCTGTCACTGGCATGAGAGGGATGAAGGATGCAGGCCTGTTATACCATTGCATAAGCAAACTATTGGCCCAGAGGGGATGGATGGTTTTAGATTCCTGAGAGAATGCAAATGAAAAGAAAAGCAGTCTGTGTGTTCAGTGTTGCAGGGTTACTTTAGTTGCCTGAATGTTTCAGATGATTATGCTTCTTCTAAATTTCCCACATAATAACTTTAAATTTTCTACTTTACTTTGCAAGCACAGGCCTGGCCAAAATCCAAAAAGACTTTGTCGGATAATTATGCAAAGTATCTTGGAACAATTGGCAACTGCGTGGAAATTCATTTTTTGAAAAGTGACTAATTGTATGCACAGGTATCAAAAATGTGTGTACCAAAGTACACATTTGAACAGTTTATGAGTAATTATATCGAAATTACAGTGAGCTTTTCTAACTTGAATAGCATACATGTTGAGTTAACACAGATAACAGCTGATTGAAATCAGTTCTTCTGTGGTTTCATTAGTTTGAACTTAAACCACCCCTTTGTCTCGTCTCATCTCTGCTTTCCTCAGTAGATTCTTATGCCTCTGCCTGCAGCATTTCTCAGGCTTTTTGAAAATTCTTTTTTTTATTTATTCTTGATTATTTTATTTACTTACATTTCAAATGATGCCCCCCTTCTCTGTCTTCCTTCCACAACGCTCCCATCCCATCCCCCACCCCCTTTGCCTCTGAGAGTGTATTTTGATTTTTTGATGTTATGACACACTGTCCCAGTACATATCTTTATTTTGCAAAATTTTTATTAGGATTTACTCTTCTAGGGACTTTACATGTTTTTGATGATTGAATTTAATTTTCTATCTACCTTTCTTACCTGTCCTAAACGTGGCAGTTAATGTTGAAAATTAAATAAATAAATAAGTTAAAATAAAGGACTACTAATGTAACCATGCACACTGCCCAACTTCCAGTCCTCTTTCATCTTTTTCTCTTAACTTTTTCTGTTGACCCACCTTCTCTTTCCTTAGGCAGACTATCACTGCACTGGAGTTTCACTGTGGCCTCCTTGAAGCTTTGACTATATATAATAATTCACATTGATATTAATAATAGAGATGAGAACTTTATTTTACTTCTTTTCTCCTAAACTTCAGCTACTTAAAGAATAAAGTCTTCTTTGTGTAGAATCAGCTTTTTATATAAAGATCCCAACATTGACTCAGGAATGTAAAGTTAGAGCAGCTGGTGCATGGCCACTTATGTCACAACCATCAGAGCCAGGGCAACAAGACCAATAGGCATCTTGGAATATCTTCAATCTTATGAACTTGTTCTATGTCTTTTATATTTCATAGGTTAATGTGGTAATATGTTGGGTATATCTCATAAAGAATTGCACACATAATCTTATTGTCATAATTTTAAGGTAAGAGACAAATCTTGCATAGAAGTGATTGATGTGGATATAGTGAATGAGGTAGGTATAAAGAGGAAGGAAATGAAATTAATGGAAGGACTGTGACAGAAAGATTCCATAGTGAATTGAAAGTTTTCAGAAGAATGCATTATCTAGCATATGTTTTTTTTTGTTTTGTTTTTGTCTATTTCCTTGGTTTTATGTTCTTTGAAACCAGCTTGTATATGAACCTGGAGCAGGGAATGGTCATGAAAATCCATGTGTAGTGAAATAAGGTATTCCTCAAGCCTGTCTCATCTATTTTTAAAATGTATACTTAAAAGCTTTAAGTATGTGTATGTGTAAGTGTGGTGAATGTACACATATGTGCACATGCATACAGAGGCCCATCTATGGTGTCAGTCTCTGGCATTATCTTTGTGAGCTATGCATGCTGTTTCTCTGCTACATGACTGCTCACTTGGCCTGGGGCTCACAGTCTGCTAATCTGACTAGCCAGTGAGCCCCAGGGATCCATGCGTCTCTGCCTTGCTGGAACTGAAGTTATAATCACTTGCTACTGTACCCAGTATATTTATACCTGGGGGTCAAACTCGGGCTCTCATGCCTGTAAAAGCCAAGCACCTTATTGCTAGAGTGATGTCCCCATTTTTTGTTTCATCTTTTAGTTAAAAAAAATGCCACTTACTTTATTAAGAAAATGATAGATTCTCTTCATTTCTCAACCACTCTTACTTGTACATCTCGCTACTCCATGCACATGTCCTTTGTTAACTCTAGGGGTGAGGCTCCTCTTTCTTATTCAAGGCAGTCCATGTTCATGTACTTCATCCTGTTCCCCCGGGGACATTTAAGGAACATTTAACATCAACCCAGGCTTTGCACTTCTATTCTTTCTTCATCTGATGTTGCAACTTTTCTACTTAGGGTTAATCCTTCCCTGATAATAGGATATCCCTGGATATCCCTGGATAATCCTTCCCAGGCATCAATCTTTCTTCATCTGTATTGCAGCTAGTATAGGCTCATCCATTAACTTTTATCTGAGTTAAGAAAAGGCTTACTGTTTCCATGAATGCAATAAGAATATGAGCAATGCATGGCTTCCTGGATCATACAGTTTCAACAAGGAGAGCATTTTCTCTCACTCAGTGCTTAGATGGGAGGAAACAATGATCAGATCTCTAGAGACAATGCACATTAACCACATCATAAATGAATTTCCTTATCAGTAGTCTACTTCCTCGGAATGCAAACATAGGAAGAAAATAAAGTTTAAAAACTTTGCTGTATGAGTAATTCTCAGCAGAAAGTGGCTTGATCAAAAGGACAGGGATCCACAACTTGTCAGAGCGGGTGGCTGCAGTAAGTAACACAGGGTTCAAAACTCCAAGGCTGAAAAGGTATGGCGTTCTGGAGGGTAATCTGGGGGGGGGGGGGGGGGGGGGAGTGGGTTGGTGGTTTTAGAGGATGCAGCTTGTTGTAGGTTGGCCTGATGCCCTTTGTATTCTGATGTTAATTAATTCTGCTTCTTCAGAGGAGTTGCCACTAAAGAGCAGTGATCCAGTACTAGGGTGAACTCCTGTGAATCTTCTCCCCATTTTACCTGATCAGTAAAGGCTAATGCCTGTGATTGGGCAGTAAAGGGGAAAGGTGGGACTAGAGGTTTAGGAGTGGTATTAGGTAGAGAGACAGAAGAGGACAAGAGGGGAAGGAAAGAGAACAGAGGAAGAGGGAGAAGCATCAGTGGACCAGAACCATGTGGCCAGGAGAAACCACAAGTAAAAAGGGGTCTTAAAGTTGGAGAATAAGTTAGTATAGTGTTAGGTCTGCCCAATATAGGCATATACCTTAAGTTATAGTAAGTGGATTGTGTGTTTTATATGGGCTTATTGGGGTTGGAAATTCCAGCAACTGCTGGAATTCTGAGAGAAAATATCCCCCTGTGTCATAGTTCTCTATGTCTGTTTACTCCTTACCACTGTGTTGACTTACAAATCCAGGAGTTAAAGTTGTTGCTCACATAAGATCTGATATCTAATTTTGAAGGGAAGATGGAGTTCAGTTTAAATTCCCACATGTGCACCTTGAGAAGACATCGTGTTTATGAATGGAGCGATCCAATTTCTCACACTACAAAGCATGCAAAAAAATTGGAATCAAACACATCTCTATAATATCTCCAGATGTGGTCTTGGACTTCAGGTTGGATGCGCTGTTGTCCCTAGAGTAGCCAGAGCCTACCCTAGTGATTACTATGCTTTATATGATTTTGTGAATTGAGGACTCAGAATACTGACTGGAAGAATAGAAGACTAAGCACAGTTTATTGGATAAATGCCTGTTACACTGAGGTGCAGGAGTGTTACCTTGAACGTTCCATGGAGGTGCAGAAGTTTGTATTGTTCCCCCATCCTAATACTTCTCTGTTACCACTGTCTTGGGTTTGGTGCTTAATCTATGCTGTTGTGACCAGTTTGTGCTTGCTGATACTTGAGAAGTTGTCTGCTGAGACAATTCCTTGCATGGAGTTGTATGCTGTAATGGTCCATGATACTCTGTTATGGATTCATGAGCTGTAGATGTAATTTTTATGCAGTCATAATACTTGATAAATAGCCTGTGTGAGTCAAACTGCCTCTCTTTGCCCTTAAAAGAACCTTTAAAAAAATCCTCTGTAGCTAGACACCAACTGGTTGCTATTGAAATCTTTGTCACCTGAGCTGTGTATGTGTATAAATGCCATTATTCTTCCCAGAGTCTTTTGGGGTGATAACTTCTACAAGTTAGCATCTTGTTATCTTAGACACTTTGAGACAATGCTTTATGAGTTCTTCCTCTCTTAAGAATTACTTCAATGAATGGCTGAACTGCTGTATCTTACTGAAAGTCTACCAACTCAGCCTGTTTCTGAGTGTCTAACATATTGTCTTTAGCCTTCAGTGCAAGTTATTTTGTACCACAAATTGCTGCTTTTGTATGTATGTATTGCACTTCCAAAAGAAATATTAACTACTCATGTTGACAGTACAGTGTAGATTTAAAAATATTGGTTCCTTTTGAATAAAAAAAATTAAAACTGGCTTGTTTTCGTTGAGGACAATTTCAGCCAGCATTAGTCACAGTCAATTGAACTGGCAATTAGATCTTGATGGCAACAAGCCAATGTTTATCAGAGATCATTGTAGGAATTATGGCC
Organism: Montemys delectorum; assembly: GCA_019843815.1. Taxonomy (NCBI): domain Eukaryota; kingdom Metazoa; phylum Chordata; class Mammalia; order Rodentia; family Muridae; genus Montemys; species Montemys delectorum. The sequence continues at coordinate 28,091 of JADRCD010194432.1, read as the reverse complement.
CTCTCAAAACTTCCTACATCAGTCCGTTCAGTTAATGGAAATTTAATTCACAATGAAATGATGGTCCTTACATTTTTTAGTATTCTATGGTAATTGCCAGGTTTATCTTAACTTAAACAAGATACACATTTGCTATGAGTTGCTATTTTTTCTCTTAGGGCACTGATAGTGATCTGACAACTCTATACTGAGAAGACAAAGACCAATTCTTTTCATTTACTGAGGGAAACAATTATCAAAATGTAATGAGGAAATGGATTGGTACATCCAACAGCAAAATTTATGAAAACATAATACGATTGTGTCTATCATTATACAGGTTTCATTTCCTGCTGGAGTATGCTTTCATGCATTTGTTTTCCTTGCCTTGGGACAGAAAACATGGAGGTGATTTCTGATAAAGCACATGAATAAGAATTAAATTCAAGCTGTGGGATCTCAGTAGCGAGACTATTTGAGTTGAACTCAGAGGCAAAAACATGTTCTTGCAGAGTTTAGATACTACTGGGGAGAGCAGAATGAAGTTTAAGGAGGGTCAGGCTAGTTGACAATGTCTGTTCCCTGATGGGGAGGGCGGTGAATCCAGCTGATTTCAGATTTTGTTCAGAAAATTGTGCTCATCCATCTATCTGCTTTGGAGTCAGGGGGATGGTCACTAAAACTACAGAAACAAATTACACTACTTTAAACAGAGGAACTTGTGGATTTATGGACACCTTCTTAGTGATGAATTTAAAAATCTGTCGAGCCCCTAACTGCAGCTACTCTTAAATTATTTGTTTACATCATTCAAATTACTGGGAAGAGAGTTTATTTATCTAGGGGCCTTATTTATGAAATGGCATAGCATTTAAATCAATGTGTAACTTCCAAAAATCAACAACAGTTACTAGAAGATACATTGTGGCTCTCCAGAAAAATTTAGGTCAAACAAGAGTTCCCTAGGGGAAAAATGTTCAAAAACTATTTCTATGGAATAATAAAGACGGGGATTCAAAATCTCTTATTGTCACTTGTAAGAAATCCATATGCAACACAGATGTGTATTCTAACTCAGTGGTTCATGATGGGCAATTACTGTTTCCCACAGGCTTTTGACCATTCCTGGAAGATTTAGCATGAACTCCATCACCAATGATATAATCTGACCCTAAACTCTGAACGCCTACAGCTCAAAGTGCTTCCACTTTGGTGAACTTAGATATAGGGTAGGTGAAATATCAGGACTCAATGAGGAGAAAAGACAATTGTTCACTGCATGCAGCATCCTTCAAGGATTTCGTCCTTTTCCCTCCTCACTTGAATGGGTTCACCATGCAATCCAAATGCTCCTTGAACTCCTCATGTGATAGAGCCTTCCCTCCAGCTCCAGATGCTCCTGGTTCTATCTCATGAAAGATGGTAACAGATATATTACACAGCAGGCTCTGGATCCTGTATTGAAGGGCTTTCCCATGAAGCCCTTCCTGAGTTGTCTCTTGTATTGTAAAACTCTAAGTTTAACCCTTTCAATAAGGTTTGCCACTCATTTTGGAGAATTGTCAAGCCTGAGGAAGACATGGAAACCCTTGAATTTATAATTGTTTTGTCAGAGCTATTCCTAATGCAGTTTGAGAATAAACAAATGTTATTGACTTTAAATTCTCTAATAGGTGATCAAAACATTATATCTAGTTGAGTTTAAGGGGAAAAAAACCTGTTTAGATGTATATTGCTTACTTTTCACATCGCTGTAACAGAAAGCAGAGCTGAAGCAACTTAAAGGAAGAAGGAACGAGTGACTCATGGCGTCCAGGGATTTCACAGTTGATTGTGGCAGAGAGAGCATAATAATTAAAGCAGCTTCCTCAGTTGGCAGACACATAAGTCAGGAATGTTCACTGAGACTGATCAGGAAGTGGCAGCATAATAGGAAGAAAGCAGGATACAACACTCCCAAGGCCATGTCCCCAATGGTCCACATTCCAAGTTTCTGGTCTCCAAACAGCATCACTCCTGAGAACAAGTGTGCAAGCATATCAAGCTGTGAGGAATATTTCACACTCAAAACAGAAGAGGAGGCAGTTGTTCTGAGTCTGTCCCAGTAACTGCTGTCTAAACTCAGGATGACAATTGTCTCAAAGCCAGGTCTCAGGGATTTCAGATTGGTCAGGGTAACACCAGCAGGTCCAGTGTACTTCCTGTCTTTGTGGATTGTTTTATTTTATGCTATGTATTTCAGATAGCAGAGGGAAATTATATAAAGACAATGGGCATTATTATCTCTTATTGATCTACTTCTGTCCTGTCTATATAACAATTGAGTGAATTCTTTCAAACTTAATTCTGTGTTCTAGGCATGTTGATTGCAAACACTATCTTTTCAGGGTGGTAAAGTATAAGAGGTTTGAATGTCCACTCATTAGTGAGTGGCACTATTCTGGGAGGTTCTAGAGACCTTGGAGAGGGAACCTAGATGGAGAAAGTGTATCGATAAGACCTAGTCCACGGGAGTATATTAGCTTTGGTTCTTTCTGCTTCCTGATATAGGACAATACTGTTCTATTCTCTGTGGCACTTTCTCCATCATAAAGAGCTGAAATTATGGCCAAAGCAAGCCATTCTTCCTTTGAAATTTCTACCTTTCGTGATTTGCTCACGTATATGTAACTAATACACACTGTGTGAATATGATCCTATAACAACCCAAGAGGTTCCCTGTATTACATATAGCATTCTTAATTTTTTGTGTTTATACTTTATCAATATAAAATCATACTGAGTTTACCTAGGTATGTGAACATGCTATTTGTAAAGGAGAAGCTTGAAGTAAGCCTAGAGTTGGGAGGCACCTGAGAAGAGGATCTAACTAAGCTAGTCTTCGAAACTAAACTTGAGTGTGTAAATTCGTTCATTCATTTGACTATCCAATTCAATAAATATTGAATAAGAACTTAGTCTGGAATATGGGAAAATGTACATACATTCAGGTTGTATTACTTTAAATTCTCCATTTTATGCTTATCTTATGTATATCCACAGGTATTATGTATGTATTCATGTATCCATCCATCTATCCGTTTATCTATCCATCCATCATCTATTTATCTGGTTATCTGTGGATTGATTGATTAAGTGATTGTTCTACTAATCCTCTCTCTCTCTTTCTCTCTCTCTCTCTCTACAAATCTGATCTTTTGTCATGAAAATTAGCTCATATACTTATATAGCCATATAGTCTGCTTTCTGAAACCCATAAAGAAAGCCAGTGGTAGAAATTAGATTGGCTCTGAAGGCCCAAGAGCCATAGAAGCCAATAAGGTGACCCCCAAGTCCCTGGTCTTTTAATAGTGGTTCTGGGAACTGAGTGCCCCAGTGTCCAAAAGCAGGAGATCAATGTCCTGGCTTTAGAAAAGAGAGAAAACATTGTCTTTTCCTCCCATTTTGTTTGATCTGGGCCCTCAGCAGATTATATTGTGTCATCCACATTGAGGGATAGGAGTATTTGTTTCTAATTGACCAAATTGTGTCCAATAAGTTATATGGCTGTACCTTGATCCATTCCAGTTAGAAGGAGGGTAGCCATTCTCACAAGGGTTACTTCCTGAGCTGCAAGAGGAAGAATTACATTCTTGAGCAACTGCTATAGACCCTTCTGTTTTAAGCACTTCTGTATTAAGCAGCAATTTTGATAAGATATTCCAAATTGTTTGGAAATTAAAGAAAAGTGCAGCAAAATTAAGTTGATTTAAGTTATTATTTGTCATTTTCAGACAGAGTATATGGTTTAGGCTTTTACACGGAAAATTACAATAATGAAAATGGACTTCAGAGAACAGTAGCGCAGTTCTGCTTTTTTACAGCATATTTTGAAGAAAAGTTTTCTTGTGCAGAGCGAAGCAGAGAACAAATGGACATTTGAGTGTGATGGCTGGTTGCTGGTTGCACACTATTATTACACTATACAGAAGAGTGTGCTGGTGATGAGTCCAGTTGTGGTTCCATGACTCTGTAGCAGTCCAAGTTTTAGAGGTTTGTTGGACCCGAATCTGCAGAAATAAGACTCCATAACAGCGAGGTTGTCAAGAACAGTGAGGTGTCTCAGTATGAGAAAAAAGGAAGAAAAATAGCAATCGCTGTGACCAGGAGATCCTGAATAAGCTGATGACTTACACCAAGCAAGTTTATTCAGAAGTACAGCACCATATATACTATTTGGTTCTTATATACCATTTTAGGACAGGGTATATGGTTTAGGCTTTTCCATGGAAAATTACAATGTTGAAAATGGACTTCAGAGAACAGTAGTACAGTTCTGCTTTTTTACAGCATATTTTGAAGAAAAGTTTTCTGGTGGATGGTAGTAAAGGTTGACAGATAGCTAAGTCAGACATAGTTGGGAAAAAAAAAACAAAAAGAGAAAACGAAACAGCAACTGCAAGAACAACAAAAACCATGCAATGCCTCAGACACAGCTGGCCTAAGAAATTAGCAACCACAGCCCAGAGAGAAGAGTCAGGTCCCCAGAAACTGTGGTGCTGATGTCTCGAGACTCTTGCTCCAGTCCTAGACCAACTTTGGAAAATCCACTCCTGGACAAGGACACAAAACTAAAGCTCTATTTGTCTTTCCATCAGGTCTTCTGAGAAAGTTTTGTGTTTGTCTGGTTCCCCAAAGTTGTTGTAGAGAAACTCCTGTGCAGCTGATATCAAAATAGATCCACACTTCTCATGTACTAAGTATTTGTAATCATTACCCTTTATCCCAGTGGAGTCATGCTAAAGCTAGTGTCTTGTTAACGGCACAAATGGTACAGATTTTTGTTATTCATGTTTTCTTATTAACCTTGAGTCATCCAAGAATGAGGGACATGAAGATCATGTCATGGAATTTGAATGATTCACGCTTTGTGAGTAATCTCCCTTTATAATTCTTATAGCATAGTATCGCCATAAGTCAGGAAGTCTTCCTGAAGTTACCTCAGATAACTATATACCTGCTGGGAAAATGTCTCCCAGTGCTTTATCTTGATTGCTTTTAATAACCAGTCATTGTTTTAATTCCCCACCCACCCCAGTATATTTAATCTAACATAAATCCCAAGACTACAATGAAGCACAATGCTGCTAAATGGATCCCTAAGTTCTTTTCTTTATACAGATAGAATAGGAGACCTCTCAACCATCCTTAGAGAAACTTCTGTTTATAACAGATGGCAATTAATTCAGCTAGGCACACTTGGTGCGGGTGCAGCTCTAAATTGGACACCTGTATCATACCTTCTCCACGAGGCTCAGAGAGAATCTTAGAATAGGGGCTAGAAAGATTGGAGAGAATCAGAGGGAGGAAGTGTCTGGAGCAAGATATCATATTCAGGACATGAGAGAACCATGACACTCATAAAGTCACAGTGGCTGGGGCTGTGTAGATATTGTGCAGGATAAAGACAGATAAGATCTCTTGAGTTCACTCCTTAGCTTAGAGGCTGTTGGCGGTTGATGGCTGCTGAAGAAGAGAGAATCTGTTTTCTGGAGGGAAGTAGTCCTTGAAAGTCTATTCATGCTCCATTAAATGGTATTACACCTATGTGCAGACATGCTACACTAAGTGGACTATAGATTATTTTACAAAAGAGAAAGGACGTGACGTTGGGAGGAAAGAGTTACAGAGGATACAGAGGAGGGATTGGAGGTAGATTTGCACAAAATGTATTTTATCCATGTATAAAAAAATCAATAAAAATAGATAAAAGGAATGCAAAAACAGTACTAACCATTTTTATTCATAGTGGGTTGAAATATATATATATATATATACATATATATATAATTAAAATATACATGTAAAATTCTCAACAAATATTTGTACTTACTTGGCATATTTAATAAAGCAATAAAGAGAGGTCACGTTCTTTTCATATGTAAGAACTCTAGTGGTGGTGTCAGGGTTGGTTGATATCAAGGTTAATGTGATGTCAAAATAAGGCACTGATGGGCCAGAGGCGAACAACATGAGAAAGTCGAAGGTACCTTACTCAAGCACTTAGATACAAAATTCAATCAATGACTTATGTGCTGGGCTGAAGGAGAATGGCCCCCATAAACTCATTTAGTTGAGCACTCAGTTGGTGGAATGGTTTGGGAAGGAATAGAAAGTATGGCTTTGTTGGAGGGAATGTGTCACTTGGAGTGGACTTTGAGGTCTCAAAGGCCCAGCCAGCCATTACTAATCATCTCTCTCTGTCTAGTGATTGTGTCTCAAGATGCAATCTCGTATCTACTGCTTCAGCATCATACCTGCCTGCCTGCCTGTTGCCTTGCTTGTTGCCATGATGGTAATAGACTCATTCTCTAGAACTATGAGATCTCAAATTAAATGCTTTATACTACAAGTGGCCTTGGTCATGGTGTTTTGTCACAGTAATAGAAAAGTAACTAGGATAAGTTAGTACAGGCTAGCTCATATAGGGGTGGGAGTAATCTCTTCACTGAATTCCTTTAAACATGTAAAAGTATATCTTGTGACAAATTCAGATCTCATCCTTATAATTTCTAACTTATTGATATTGTTTTCTCCTCCATAAAAGTAAATATTTTGTTCCCTGAACATTATAATATAGTTTTGAAACTCTTATCTAAAGCTCTTTAGCTCGACCCGCTTTGACATTGAGAAGGGATTTGTCACTAAGCTTATGCTTTGTTTTAATAAATGAAACAGAAATCTCATTTGAATGTCTTTTAAATTTAATCTTGAAATCTGTCTTACAGTAAGGCTAGACTCTGTTTTCAGACTGTGAAAACCATTAAAATTATCTTATTTCAGTAAATTACCATAAGCACGTCCTTTGAGGAAGGCAATAAGCAATCATTAATGTGTATTTTGACATTCTAAAATGTTATATTATTTTGTTTTTCCAACAGTAGTTCAGGATTTCGTTTGTTTTTTATTGTTTTGTTCACTTTGTTTTTGATCATACAGAATGTGTTCCATTAGATAATACTTAAAATAAATTTACAGCTAAAGGACACTCATTGTGATGAAGTTTGTGGTTGTAGGGGAAAACGTTAATGCTGTGGTGCAGTAGAGTCTCAGAATTCCTCTTCCCTCCTCCTTCTCTCTCTTTCTCCCTCTATCCCTGCTCTCTACTGTCTCTTTCCTCTCTCCAACCTGTTCTCCTTTCTTTATTTTTATTGGATATTTTATTTATTTATATTTCAAATATTATTCCCCTTTCTGGGTTTCCTCCCCCTGAAAACCCTTTATCCCATCCTCCCTCTCCCTGCTTCCAAACCCACCTACCCACCCATCCACTCCCACTTCCCTGCCCTGGCATTCCCCTACACTAGGGCATCAAACCTTCCCAGGACAAAGAACCTTTCTTCCCATTGATGTCCAACAAGGCCATCCTCTGCTACATATGTGGCTGAAGCCATGGGTCCCTCTATGTGTACTCTTCAGTTGGTGGTTTAGTCCCTGGGAGCTCTGGTTGATTGACATTGTTGTTCTTCCTATGGGGTTGCAAACCCCTGAATTCAGCTCCTTAAGTCCTTTTCCTAACTTCTCCATTCCTAACTTCTTCATAGTGCCCAGTCCAATGGTTGTCTGTGAGCATCCACTTCTGTACTTGCCAGGCTCTGACAGAGCCTCTCAGGAGGCAGCTGTATCAGGCTCCTGTCAGCAAGCACTTCTAGGCATCTGCAATAGTGTCTGGGTTTGGTGTCTGTATATGGGATGGATCCCCAGATGAGGCAGTCTCTGGATGGCCTTTCCTTTCTTCTTTTGTACAGTCTCACTGTTCTATTTGAGAGCTGATCCTCCCTTCATTGTCCCATGTCCTTTCATACATAACTTAGGCAGACTGGAAACACTCCTTTAAGCTGGCCAAACTTTCTGGATTACCTGGGGATGACTGAGCAAGCCAGAACTGAATGGTGCATGGCTTTCTCTGCTCAATCTGCATTACTTGCTTCTCCATTTAAGGAAAACTGATGAATCCATTCCTTGGATTTCTGCAGCTCCAAAGCCTCTATTCATTCTCAAACATATGCTGAAGATCTGAAGGGAAAATCCCTTGATATTTTAGAATCTACAGATTTTTCTAACAGATCCTGTCCCTCTTGCCCCAAGGATGAGTTCATCATTTTATATTTATTTAAAATTTGTCATTTTCTTCTAATACCAATAAAAATCGCTTCCATATTAATGTAGAATTTGAAATAAATATTTTCCTGAAAGTTAAATTAGCTTCACATATGTGTATATATAAACATACGCATATATATGTTGCAACATTTTCTCTGTCCAATTACATTAGGGCAGTGACAGGCCTGTGATTGGACAGGAATAGAAAGGTGGAGCTAGAAGTTGAGGAGGGAAAAGGGGTAGAGGAAGATGACAATTCAGACCCCGCATGGTTATAACAACCACGTTAAGGTTTTTACAAGGTTAGGATAATTGAGATAAAACATCATCTTTATCATTTGGCTCTGAAATTATTGTATTGGCATCTTGTAATTGCGATCTTATTATTATATAAATCTGATTAGATAATTAAGCCTTAAGAGTCATGCTTTACTGGGTACTAGGTGCTAGACAAATGATTGTGGGGGTGTGCAAAGCATTGCACGTGAGCGAGATGATGCTGCTAGCAGGGAGAAAATAGCAAGAGCCCACCGAGGTAGAGTGCTGTGGCCAGACAATACCAGCAATAGAACGTGGTCCGGCGGGAAAGAGAGTTTGCGGGATGGATTCATTTTTTAATATTCTCGCAACATATATACATTATATGCATTGACACATGTACAACACATAGATATGCATATAATGTAGGCCAAGGAAGTAACTGTGTGACTATGATTTCTACTGGAGAATACATACATAATGTATTGATAAAACTCTGATTCTGTCAAATGCTGCTTATGCATAGAAGACAGTTCTGAATCCATCATAAAAAGCCCTGTGCTGTCTAGGAAGGAAATCTCATCAAATTTCCTAAGCTCATTGACCCCTGTGCATTTGTCTGTAAAACTGGGCCCATAAAAATATTTTCCTGGAGCCACAATAGTGTCAAATAGAAAAAAAAAGGAATATAATGAAAGTTGTAATAACTAAGTTAATTTGAATTATTGTTATCTTTACCTTTCCTCTATCATACTGAACTCAGTAGCTTATGTTTCCCAGGCTGGCATCATGTGACAGATGGTCATGTGCAAGAGTCATAATGCATGTATTAAGATGATGTTGATTTACTAAATTCCCACCAGACACCAGATACTACTATACTTACAACTATGGGATGCTACTCTATCACTGCAATTTGTGTAGGAGACAGATACACAACAAAAGGTGTGAAGATAGTGGTTTTAAGTGCACGAAGGGGAACAGGGAAGGAATCACTAAGGAAATCCTAGATCATCTCATGGGAAAAGGATAAGGCTACTGATAAAATAAATAAGCCTGACAACTGTTAATTATCTACCACCAAGTGGTCAATCCTGCAACGACATCCGTACAAGCAACACTGAACAGACTCAGCAGGCTGTATTTGTATCTTTATTCATTTACATATATGTTGGGAGCCATTTTTACCTGCTTCTGGGAAAGCCTTCCTGTCAGACAGAGTCAGGGCAGGTCATGATCTGCTGGCAGGTTTGCTGGCCTGTTGATACGGGAAATAATAAGAGGGGATACACTTGAAGTTCAAGGTGAGGAGCTAAATGTGATGGAAGGATCAGGGAGGTCTCCACATGGGAACAGAAATCCTATGTATGTCAGCCATTGTCTCTGCTAGCTTGCGACTTTGTTTCCCACAGTACCGTAAAGTATATAAAGCCTGTGAGAAATGCATTCAGGCTGGTGCAGTATAGACCTGCAGCCCTCCTGATTTCTAACTTTTGTGCCTTAGCCTTCTTTTCTGTCTTTTCTATAAACATCCTTACTCTGCCCTATCCCCCCAACCCCAGAGGACTTTGCACAGGCAGGACCAGTGCACATATATGTAGCAATAGTAAAGAAAAAGAATCCATGGCTCTGAAAAGGGAGATGGGGTGAGAGGAATTGAGAGAGACGAGAGGAAAATGATGTAATATTTTAATTAAAAATAAATTTTAAATAAAGAACAAAGTAGACTGGCCATACTATTTTTCTATTAAATTATAGAATCCAAGCAAACAAAAACTACATTGAAACTAGTGTCATTTAACTAAATATTACAAAGAGCACATTGAAGGCATATTTAAATGGCACTTCTAATGTTCACAAGTTACCCTTCTCTAGACACTGTCCAAAAGGTCAGAAGCTCTGCCTTGAGCCTTTTCCTCAGCGCTTGGTTTTGTTCATTGTCAAAATGTCCCAAGAGGAATGTCCCAGGTTGACAAGACCAACTTTACAGCCTGTAAGCCTTTCAACCTGTCTGCATTGAGAACTGCTTTTTCTACCCTTGACAGAAGCAGATAACAAAGGATACAGACTATGTGGTACGATTATGTGACAATGTAATGCAGATATCTAACTGGTGATTTCAAACCCTGTGAGACCAAGGTGTTCACCTGTAACTGACCTGGGGACCTCTCCTGTGTTTGGCAACTTCTAGCCCAGAGAAACATTTATGCTGTACAGCACTAAATATTTAAGCATCATGTGTGATGATGCTATCAATTATTATATAGTCTTATGTATTAAAATTACTGACTTCTTTGGGGGAGATCCATTTGCATTCACACTTAGTCAAATATACAGATATTTAGAAATGGTAAATTTGATATGAATAAAATTTGTGATGCCCATGTATTAGGGAAAATAATATAGCCCATTTTCACAACAATTGCTACCATTATACCCTTTACCTTTCTCCAGCATCTGATTATGTATTGGCCTGGCTTCTACTCTACTTATTATTTATAGGATGTTACATCAGTATTGTCATATATATTGTTTTCTTGACATGATTATAAAAGAATTGATCTTGGATTTTTTTATGTTCCTGATTATGGACTATTATATATGTATCTTTGCAAAGAGTTAAAGTCTCAGAAATTTAATACAGTGCCATATTGTTGAAATTCAAAGATAATTCTGGAATATATTTGGACAGCTTTATTTATAATTCTACATTTAAAACAATATAATATCAGGAAAATGATATTCTTATTGTTACAAGTTTTTTTGAAAATTGCTGAAGGCCATGCTGCGTACTTTATGTGGCCAACCCACTCTCCTTTGTATTCAACCTGCTGTCTCCTAAACTTGTATTATCAGAAAAACTCCAGTAGAAAGGCAGGATATCAAGTGGATGGATGGGGTTGCCATCCAACAGTCAAAAACTCTGACCCAGAATTGTTCCTATCTGATAGAACCGTATGGCCAAAAATGGAGAAGAGCCTGAGGGAAAGGAGGTCTAAATGACAGGCTCAAATTGGGATCCAGCTGAAGGGGAGGCCCCAAAAGCTGACACTATTACTGATACTATGGTGTGCTTACAAACAAGAGTCTAGTATGACTGCCCTCTGAGAGGCCCGACAAGCAGCTGAAAGAGTCAAATGCAGTTTTTTTTCACCCAACCAATGGACAGGCTGGTAATTCCTGTGGTTGAATTAAGGAAAAGCTGGAAGAAGCTGAGGAGGAGGGCGACCCTATAGGAAAACCAGCAGCCTCAACTAACCTGAACTCCTGAGATTGCTCTGACACTGAGCTACCAACCAGGCAGCATACAGCAGCTTATATGAGGCGCCCTACACATACACAGCAGAGGAATCAGTGAGAAAAGATGCACCTAACCGTCAAGAAACTTGAAGCCCCAGAGAGTGAGGAGATCTGGTGAGGTGGGGTTGGGGGTGGAGGCGAGGACATACACTTGGATGCAGAGGTGGTTGGTGAGTGGGAGGAGGTATGGGATGTGGAATAGTCAGAGGCCAGACTGGGAGGGGATAAAGACTGAACTGTAAAAGAAAATTAAAGAATAAAAAAAAAACAATAAAAATATGGAAAAGAAAGAAAAATGTTAGCTTCCTCACAGGAAAATTTGTAATCATTTTTCCTTCTAAGAAAGTTTAGATTGCTGCTCAACCTTTCGGCTAAGATTAAGTTTAAGTGTGGCAACATTTTTTTTTTTTGGTATTTAAATGAAATATGTGTTAACTCCTCGAATGTAGCAGGCAGAGCAATAATTTATTGGCATTATTATTGGTTTATTTTTACATTTTTGAATGGCAGTATGGATGTTGAAGTTTCTGTTACATGCATGCTCGTCCTTTGTTTTGTTTCTATTATCACATACACCTTCATGTTTTTCTTTGTCCTTACCCAGGGACAGTGCTCCAAGTAGACATCAATGTAGGGAGGGACCCTGGATGCAGGTAATGGCTGTCCTTAGTGGAAGTTTCCGTCACTGGGTCACTTCATATCTATTTGGTTGCAGAGGCCGCACCAGCAGACTATGCGCTAGACTTGTAGTGGTTGTCCTATCTTCTCAAGCTGATGTGAGTGCTAGTGTTAGCTGTATGCCTCCTTAATGAGAGAGGAACATTGTTCTGTGTACTACGCCGCTTCTTCCTTTGTCATGGAATAGTCATGTTTTGAGATCTCTTAAACATTTGATCCTAAGGGTCATCAAAATGGCTCAGAGACTAAAAGAAGCTTGCCTCAGAGTCAAACATGACTTTGATCGCAGGACCTATGGTAGGAATGAACCAACTCGCTTAATCTAGCGCCTGAGTTGCATATACGTTCCTCTGCATGGATGTGCCCCACCAATATTAAACAAAATGGCAATAAAAAGTGGAAGTTCAAAGAGTAGGGTTAAACTTGTACATCCTAGACTAGCCACACAAAGGAAAATTATTTCTAAGCTGTGTTGTTGAACAGTATCCTTGGTGCTTCACAAGGAGAGTTCTGCATGGAGTTAACATTTTAAGTGGTACGCTTTAGGTAAACTAGATTGCCCTTCCTAACTTGAGTGGCTCTCATTTGTTTTCTTGAACACCTAGGAAGTGAGTAATAGCATTCTCCAAGCTAAAGGAAATCTGCAACAGACAGCCATTAGATTTGAATGCAATGTTGAGATGACCCCAGACCTTCAGTGTGATGACACTGACCTACTTTGTAGAATTTGGCTTTCCAATCTCCAAAAACACGTTAGTGAATTTATGAGAATAAATCCTCCTCAGTCCACACATGGACAGCCTACTGACCTGCCTCTCTGGAGAAATCTAACACAGTCACTAACACAAGGGCCATCTTGCATGCTCAGAATCTGTTGGTAGGATCTTCAGCCGGATACTATCAAACCTATCTGTCTTATTGATGTTATAGCCTTGATATAGAGTCTCAGAGGCAAAGGTGTTGTAGGAACAAGTAAAAAGACAAACTTTTGGTTATAATGGCCTATCCATAAAGACATTCTGTTTCTTCTGGCATTGGTGGATTTGGTAGGTTATAAGTAGAGTGAACATCAAGATGGAAAAAGTTTTCGGTACTACATCTACATCCTTAAATTTTGCCAAAATGCCAACATGCTTTAAGCAATTCATCCAATCCAAGAACAGTGAAAAGAGTATGCTTTATAGAACTTACTCTTGAATTGGCCATCCTAGAGCAGAGGACTGACCTTCCTTTCTTCTGCTTTCTGCCCATGCAGCAGCAGAAGAATCCGAACCATTGCCGAGTCTTTAAAGAGGAGTTTAAGATTCTAGACCCATGAGTTTCAGGCAATAGTGGCTGCAATATGAAAGCTCGGGCTGCTGTAGCTCATGGGGTTGTTAGGGGCTGCCAGGTGTACAGAGCCCCCAGGACCTCACTTGCTGGATTCTGGTGTGTATGGAATGCAGCAGTGGGGTCTATCCATCTTCTCTGTACCCATCACGATTAAGACAGAGCAGGGGGCTTTGGATCCAGAGTCTTCTTTCTTTCACCCAGTTTCCATTGCTGCTGTTGAAAGTTCAATTCTCCCACATCCTTCTCAGTTTATCAAAGTTGTTTGGGAATTTACTCTCAAATTTTGGTGAAAAATGACAGTGTCGCTTATGACCCCTCTGTCCCAGATCTTTTGTGAGTTCTTTATTTCTCTGTTTTATTCCATAAAATTATGGAGTAGGACCCACAACATATGGCTCACTCCTTTACCAGAGCTTTTCGTATTTCTGGTAAACTCAGCAAGAATTATCTTTCCTCAAACTGATCAATATTAGAGATACTTGTTATTTTCTATAGTTGAACTAAACCCATAATTTGTTATTTAATTCAGATACTAATACAAATGTGGATTTAATTTTGTGATTTAACTGCACAACAGATAGCTTCAGCTGTAGGTAAGCAGAACTGATTTCAGATACAGCACTTCTGACAAAAGTGCTGTAGAAAATTTCAAAAAAGCCAAAATTTTCAATAGCTGCAACTGTATCTCTGTTCCACGCTCTCATACCATCATGCCTCTCTCTCAAAGTGAAAATTCATCAACTTCTCTGCTTTCTAGGACACTAAAATATGGAATGGACTGTATGAGCTTGTGATTAAAAAGACTTGGTGCCACACACATAACCAAGCTGACCAGTGCCAACCTTGTAAACACAATAAAGCACTCTGAGTGTTAAATCAAGACTGTAAGAAACATATGTAGATCAGTGACGTTACTGAACAGTCAATCCTCTATGGCTTGCTTTCACAAAAAAAAAGTACACTGGAAGATAGCTCTATCTATTTCATTTTCACATCACAAAGGCTGAATCGAACAGCTGAAATAGAGACTAAGATGCTCATAAGATGGCCTGAGTGCTTAAGCTCAAATTTTCTAATCTTTACTCAACATAAAAATAAAAATGACTCTTTGAATTGTAAGCATCATGAATGTGGATAAATAAAAGACTTGGGCTAGAGAGAGCAGCATGTTGGTCAAGAGTACTGGCTCTTCTTCCAGAGGCCCAGTGTTTGATTCCCAGCACTCGTAAGTTGTCTCACAACCACCTGTCATTCCAATTACACAGGGCCCAACACCCTCTACTGGCCTCTGTGGGAACTGCACACAGAGTACATAGGCATACATACTGACAAAATACTGACACACCTAAAATTATAAATACATCTATAAATTAAATTATTAAAATAGCACGAGCAACTCACTGGGTAAACCGGATAAAATCACAAAATAGATAAATGAAAAGAAAAATGGGAGAAATTTCCAAAAAAGTGGCATAAGAATGAGAAACAGAGGAATGTTTATGTAATTATGTTTATGTTTATGGAATTATGTAATACATAATTTTTATAGGTGGCATAGTGAATTGTGTTATAGATCCATAAAACCGTCACATCTACGCTAGAGAGTCTCTGTTTCTAGTCTAAGCACAGAGCCTTGAATATAAACTCTCCAAGATTTTTGTTTATTTTGCTTTGCTTTGCTTTTTTAGTGGAACCTGGTAATACTGACCAGGTTGGTTATGATGTTCCATTACTTTTTCTTCAACACTGCATGGATTTTTTTTATCTGATGAGTTGTGGGGTTTACCTGAGAAATCATTTGCAAATATCCCTACTGAGATTTGCTTGTTGTAGCTAGTACATCTCTCTTTAAATATTAGTTTCCTCCTTTGTTTTTTTTCTGAAAAAGTAAACTAAGCAGTAATCACTCCCTCACAGCTTGGTTCTCCATAAAATGCTAGACTCTTACCAGTTCTTAGAAACAGTTGTAAATTTGACTTCAGAATCCAATGTAACCTTAATAGCAACTCCACAGGAAGCGGGTTTAATTGGAACTGAGAGTGTAGTTTCTGAATTTGAACATGGATTCTTAGTTTAGTTTTGTCCCTAGGAAAAGGGAAAACATTTTGAGTGCATTGAAAAGAAAGTATTTATGTAAATGGGAACAAAGCAGGCATTGATTCTTAACAGCCTTGTGAGATATGGTCACCTAGAGAAGTGATTTTCAGAGGATTAATTTTCCTGAAAAGTAATTTTGTTAATGGACTTTGTTACATAAATTAGAGAGGATAATGGAAAGAGGCAGAGGGATGAGGTCAAAGGTCATGTTGATTGTGGGCTATTCATTGACTTCAGGCAAATTACAGGTGCTTTCTTATCAGTTAAATTGCATTCGTTAGGCCAGATTTTATCAAGAGTTGGCAAAAATAGTAAATGATATAATTGATAAAAGCAGTCATTACAGAATTCGACACATAATACATCATAATAACTGAATTTTATTATTTGAAATGTTGTGTAGGTCTCTGCAGCTGAGCTAGTTGCCTCCAAAGAAGTCGGAAAGGAACCTTCATTGACACCTGATCTAAGAAGAAATGGTACCCACAGCTTTTTGTATTGTGGAGGACTTTTATACTGTAGAGTAGCTGGAGTCAGATTTCCCCTGCCATGAAGAAGAAAACAAGTCAAAATGCCTGCAGTAACTTTCTAGAAAACAGGCACCTGGGTGGTCAGGAGTAAGATCCCTAAGAGCAAGGGAACAGGAGAAAGTCTGTACTCATTGTGACTTAGAGGTCATGTATTCTTGGCAGATCTTGGGGACATGTTCAATCAGAGAAATGGGGGTCAAAATCCTAGGTGCCTGAGAGAGATCTTCCGGGAAGAGTATTGAAGATAAAGATGGAATTGTTCAGCATTCAACAAAACTTTATTAGATGTAGGAAAAAGGAAATTATGGGACAGACGCAAATATGAACTCCTTCAGATTGTGGCAAGCATACACAAGATCTGCAGAGATTCGGGCCAGATGGAATTCCAGCCCTGAGAGAAGGAAGTGGACACAGCATCCCATCCTTACCCAACATGCTCTCTGTGGCTAACAGCAGCTGGCAAAGGGAAAGTTAGTTTTTTCCACTGGAGGGCCACTGGGTTTATCAACCACTATGCAGGTCCCATTCCCAGGAGTAGTTGGCCAACTTGAAAGGAGATTCCTAACCAAGAGTCACTTCCCAAGAGAAACCCTTTAAAGAACTCTTCTTTTTTTTTTTCTGAAACATATATCTGTCTCCTAAAGCTGAGTTAGAACGGAGCCTAGACCTATTGCCCTGGTGCCTGCACCTCCTGCCCCATCACTAACCAGCACGAAACAACAAGGTACTCTCTAGTGGCTCAAACCTCAAGCAATTTCAGGTCTTATGACACTCCACTGCTTTTTAAAGACTCGTAGTCTTAGATCAGCCTCTTTTTCCTTCCTGGACCCCATCACTCTCTCGTTACCTCAGCACACCCTTCCTTTCTTCAGGCACTGGCTTTGACCTGAGATGTTCTTTGACTATACTTTTCGTTACTGATCCTTTCTGTATACATCCAGAGCTCTCTTGCTTTGCCTTTCTCAGCAAGCTCACATCATGGTTAATTGAATGTGTTTCATCGCAGGATGACCATGGAACTCTGTGGGTTCAATTCTTGTTTTCCAGATCCTGCAGCAGAGTGGAGGCACAGAAGACAGGTGTTAGAGACACAAATGAGTGCTCAGCTTAGGGCAGAAGTCACTCTTGTGTGGGAAGACATTTTATTCTTTTGAGCTTTTAGAAAACACATAAAATGTTGCATGTGCATGAGCTGTAAAGGAGGCTTTTTAAGCATCTTCAGACAGTACATGAGAAGATGTCAGTACCAATTGGTGCCTATGTGTCACACTGTAGACCAGGCTGGCCTTGAACTCAGAAATCTACCTACATCTGCCTCCTAAGTGCTGGGATTAAAGACTTGCGCCACGACTGCCCAGCAGAGCTGTTGCTTTTTAATAGTAGCTACTCAATGAAGATGATTCTTCAGAGACTGATTCCTTTACTTACATGGACTATGCTGGACTCTTTCAAGCCCTTCTGCCTGGTGTTGCCTCTAAATATTAGTCAATATCCCTTTATCTCATTTTGCAAAAGTTTTTTTAAGTCTTGCCTTTATTAGCTTTAGAACTACCTAGCTGTGATATTTGTTTAGCTTGAAATTTTCCTCAATTAAACAATTTAAACGGTGGAAAGAGTATGCATGAAAGATTTAGGGGAAAATAAGACTAGAAGAAGATTTCTAAGAAGTATTTGAACAGAAAGATCTTATATAATACTTCTTTTTTTGTTTGTTTGTTTTTTTGAGCCAAGGTTTCTCTGTATAGCTCTGACTGTTCTGGAACTCACTCTGTAGACCAGGCTGGCCTCGAATTCAGAAATCCGCCTACCTCTGCCTCCCAAGTGCTGGGATTAAAGGCGTGTACCATCACCACCTGGCAATACTTCTTATAAGTAATATTTAAATCAAAAAAATTGGGACAACATATTTTAAAGATGGTACTTTCTCCTATGCTGAGAAGTAAGACTCACATAGATCTAAAGCTTTAGTGGACCAGATTTGGACCTGGAGTTCTCTGTGATGCAGACCCAAAGGAACCCTGGTGCTATAACTTTGTTTGCAAATGAATAATTTGGGTTACTTTGGGGTTAAGAACAAGGTAACAGACTCATTCTATTTCTCTTGTAACAAAGTGAAAATAGCTGCTTCCCCCAGTAGGAGCTCCTTCATGCTCTGCTAATGATATTGACTGACAGACTCAGATCAGGGAAATATCTAGGAGTTCTGGACCATTTCAATCAAACAGGATGTGGGCTTCAGATGTTTAGTTTTGTTTTTTTGGGTCCTGATGATTTAAATTTTAAATATTGGAAAGCTTTTCCCAAGAAGGTCTTTCTAATTTGTTTTTCATTTTCCTGCTTTTAAGAAACAAAGATTACATGGTTTTCATCAGATTTATACAGGTCAAGATTCAACCGGGAAAAAGTCGCTACATTTGTATTCCAGTGGCAAAGATGATCTGTCCTGAGTTTCAGGAAGAATGTTTACATTCAAATGGCCACTCTCCTTAGGAAGTTTGCTTGCTGTGAGGCAAATTCTAGAGCTGATTGGTCTATGCAAATACTTAATCACCAGTCCACTGCATGATTCTCTGGAGATTGAACTGAAGTTTTTTCTTACCAACCTGGTGTTGCCAGTAGTTCTGTTGTGTATCTAAATTTTACATTAAACATTTCAGTCTGTTCCTCTCTCTGAACCTATGAGATCTTTAAAAAGTTATGGCAGCTTATGATTTTATAATGTTGTGTACAACACTTGTACAGAAGGAAAGCATTTACCCAATACATTCCAAAAACTGCATCTACATAGAACTCAAGTTTATAAAAACTCTACATTAAAGATCTCCAATGAATCTGGCTTTAACTTTTAGAATTTATTTTTCACACACAGACACACATGAACACACATGCACAAATATACTATATATAAAAACATACATAAGCACATACATACACATATACATAAACATACATACACACAAGCATATACACATATATGCAAGCATACATACAAACACATATGCACACATATACATCCAAATAATAATACATACACACATATGCACAAACACACACACACAAATACACACACGCATATGCGTATACATCCACACTCTTATATAGACAAGCTTTCTGAAACACGCTGGAATCTAACATTTACTCTGCATATTTTTTTAGTACAATTTCAGATTTACAAAGGAGTTTCAAGGGAAGAAAAGGTTTAATTTTTCCTGAGCCACTAGAAAGGATTCTGCAATCTGATATCTGAACATCTTTGAAAATATGAATGCATTCCCTAAACACAAGAATGTTACAGAACCATGACACTATAACAGATAAGGAAAGTAACAATGTACAGTCCAGCCTGCACTATCATGCCTACTCAAGCCTCCCTGTTTTCCTAATGGTGGAGCTGTGGAGGTGTGGGGGGTGCAGGGCAGCTCATTCAGGATCAAAATGTTCCTTTAGTTTGGGTCTCTTTACTTTTTCCATCTGGAATGTTTCCTCAGTCCTTGCCATTAGCGTTTGATATTTTTGAAAACTACAGGCTAATTTTTGTGGTTGACATTGCAAAATGTCCACTTTGATTTGTCTTGTGTTTCCCTGAGATTAGACACAGCCTAGCCATCTGTGACCGGGAGATGGAAGCCATGGTGCTCATTGTATATGAGTAGCATGCATTTCCCTCCAGCCCTCTCTGATACTGTTCCTTCCTATTGTTCATTTGCTCTGGGAACTATCACCCTGTCTTCACTAACAGTGAATTAATTCTTTCTTCTACTATTATTAAGGACTGTTTTTGGAATGAGGCACCAATTCTGTTCCTGCTCAAACTTTGTTAATTTAATTATATTTTCATAGATTTTCAAACTGATCATGTTATTTATGCCTGTGCTCAAATTATCCCCAATTTAGCTGCAGGGACTCATTCAAGTTGGCTTCTCTCTTATTATTATGTGTCCCCATTAGTTTATGAGTACCTCTAAGATATATTCTATAACAGAAAGTACCAGGCTCATTTTGTACTTCTCTGGACTATTCCTAAATTCAAGGATTTTTTTCTAGAGAAAAATAACCTGTAGAAATTGAGTCTTGGTGCTCATGTGCTTTTGTGAGAAGGAGGATGCACAGTGATATTTTCAGTTGGCCTAGCTAGAGATTTGTGTACATGCATACATGTTGGGATGTTTATATTTGTTCTAGATTGTATTTATTCATGGGTTTATTTCTTTTTCATGCCTGTACTCTGTGCTCTGACTTCCCAACTGAACATCTCCCATACAGACACCCTCTTTACCACATAATACACAGTAATCTGTGCCACACCACATTATCAGGTGGATTCCTCAATCAAGCCTTGTAAATGACCTCTATACAGGCAAAACAGGTCTCTAAACATCATGTCAAACAAACAATTATTATGCCTAGATGCTCCTTATCTTCCACACAAATGAATTTGGAACTTAAATATTCAAGAATAGAAGAGAAAGGGTAGAGGATGTATCAGTTCAGGTACTCCAAAACAGAAAGAATAAGATAAGATTAAATATAGACAATGTATTATGGGAGTTGGTTATGCATGTGAGAACACTGGGAGGAGCCAAGGCTGGCTGGGAGAATCATTAGATCATGACATCTGCCATAAATGAAAGAAGGAGAAAGAATATCTGATAGTGTTGTAGAAATTGTCAATTGGAAGTAGCTAAGTCTTGATTTTTTGAGCTGTGGATATGCTTTCACATCCAGGTGATGCTCAGTGTTATGGAAACAGGCTTCCCCATAAACCAAATGATAGATTCCAGAAAGATGTAACTTCTGTGCTAGCCCAGAAGCCATGCAGTTGGAGACCTATGACCCATATTTTATTTTCATAGCCATTATCATAAATATTCTATTGTTATAATTTTATTTCTAACTTAAAACCAATTATCTTTTATTCACTCTAATGATCATCTTGACACAGACTAGAGTTCCTTGAAAAGGCAGTCTCGGTAGAGGAATTACTCAGATTACATTGACTTAGGGGAACATCTATGGGGAAATCTTGGTTGTTAATTGATATGGGAGGGCTCAGCCCACTGTAGGTGACACTATTTCTTGGGCAGGAGGTCCTGAGATATATAAGAAAGCTATCTAAATATGGGTGTGCAATCAAACCAGATAGAAACAGTGTTCCTCCATGGATTTTGCTTCAAGTTCCTCTTGAGTTCCTTCCCTGACCTCCCTCAATGATTGACTATAACCATCTGCATCCCCTAGATTGTTTCACTTTTGTGTTTTATCACAGCAACAGAAATCAAACTAGAGCAATGTCCAATGTCTGGCTTCTGACAGAGTCAATGACACACTAGTATACCAGGCCATTTGGTTGGTAGCATTTGTCACAACAGCTCTAGCAAATTCATGCAGCTTTTCATTTTTTAATCAATTTCATAAACCATTTGTCTAGTGTAATTTTAGGTATTTTAAACCTTCCACAGAAGTGAGTCACATATTCATAGTCATTTATCTAGGATGCTCCTCTGCTGATTGGCTTCAAGATGGCTTTTGCATTATTTTTATCTCTTCACTTCACTTGGTTTTCTGCCTATTTAGGTCTAGCTCTATATTCCAATCCAGATGTGCCCTCACAGGGAAGCCACAACAGGAAGAGGCACTTCCCACTTGTTTCCCATCTGTCTGGGACAACGACTCTATTTTCTTCCATCTTTACTGGAAAGAGCTGTAAGGATTTTTTTTTTTTTTTTCATGATAAAGAACAAATCTTGTCCCACTTACTCCATTATAGAGTCTAATATGGAAGAGGTCTTATAATTTGATTTGTTAATTTACTTTGAGTTTCAGTAACAGGCATAGATTTATTTTTTAAATTTTGTGTGTTTTCAACTAATATAAAACTTTACAATTTCTTGCTCAAGATGGAGAAGTCTTTTCTTATAGTAGAATCATAGTGCCACTAATAGTCAAATAGTTAAAGATGCAAAGACAGGTTCAAGACATTAGATATTTTGTGAAATATAATCATAGAAATCCCTTGAAATTTTATGATTTTTCTCTTTATTTATCAGTAAAACTGTGATTTTTCTCCAGTTCTCATTCAAATCAAAACAGCTTGATTTAAATGGATTAAATGGCCTTATTGATTAATATAGTTCAATATAATATTTATAATGGTATATAAATATACAATGAAAACATACAATATACAATATATAACATAACATATATAATATATAAATTATATAATTACAAATATATAATATATAAATATGTAATATGTGATATATAAATTATAAATACATAAATTATAAATATATTATAAATATAATACATAAATTATAAATATATACTATAAATTATAAATTTAGTATATAATATAATGTAATATACTATTGATTAAATAGTCTCAACTGGAATTATTACATCATCAAAAATAACCTTGACATTTTAGAGGTTTGGCTCCTTTTTGTCTGGAAATTCCTTGATAGAGGAATTGGTCATACTACATGCACAAATTACCGAGATAGGTAAAAGACTACCAATGCTTAGGAAAACAAGGAGAAACATTTTAATGCCTATTTTTTATGTCACAAAACAATAGACTCCAGATAAAACACAGACACATGAATTAAATAATAATGAGGAAACAAATTTCAGATTTCTCTTTAGCTCTAACTTGACTGAAACTCAGTTTTATTATCTACCATATGCTAACTGTGTATGTAACTCACCATCAGTTTTCATCATCATTGTCACCAGTGATAGACTCTGCCATAAAATAGGGTAGTTGCACTGAGCCTAAGAATTCAGCCATCACTCAGATGTCAGGCAAAGCTGAACCCAGGGCTCAGCTAGACCCCATGCAACAAAGGATGCTGTCCAAGTGGATGCCTTTGGTGCTCCTATTACAGGACACAGGTCAACTAGAATTTAACAGAACCTTCAAGAATTACTGTCAAAGAGGACTCTAAGACAAATGCATTTAGAATAAATAATAGTTGATCAGAAAACAAGAGTCACGTTTGTGAAGAAAAACTTGCCAGACACAAAGTTAGAAACAAAATAAATCAAAACATAAAATCATAAAATTAATAATCTGACCTAGAATCCATTTATCTGCCCATAGGCTGAAAATTAGCATTTCAGAATGTGTATTGTATTCATGTTCATACTCAGTGTGATCCATCTTCCACTTACGACATAAAAACACAATTTTTTTTTCTGGGAAGTCTAACTTAAAAGGTTTGATTGATGTGAGAGTGATAACCAATCAGAACCTCTCTCTTATTTTTTTGTTTATTGTAGGATGCTGCTCCTCCTAGTTGTGATATGTAAAGTATCTACTGGCACTGACAGCAGGACACATGTTCAATAACATAACAGTACAACTTGTTGTCTACACTCTTTAGGCAAATATCAGCAGGCTTCTGGATTCTCAACCATAAGTATGCATATCAAATAATTCTTGATTCTCAAAACATTGTTGTAAAGATGAAATTAATCAATAAAGATACCTAAAATATTGTAAGCAATATAAATACACTTACTGGCACTGTTAAGATGTTGGCAGAAAAGATTCACCAGAGATTGAAAAGACAGAAGAACGTGAAGAGCAATGCAAAGTGGAGAAAGTCAAAAGATATTGACATTGAGGGGAAACTCTAGGTCTAGAGAATGGTAGTGCATTAGGATGCAATCTGAAGAATGAATATGGATGTGTGGAAGAAGTAAGTTTTCTTGGAGAAAGTGGCTGAGCAAGTTGTGGAACAATATTATTGCATAAAGGGCAATGAAGGCATTGAGAGTTCTGTGCGTTGAAAGGATTATCCATACATATGTGACAAATCACCACTAACGTTCAAGACCGTGGCATCCAGTGTTGGCAGAATCACATATGGATTTATCCCTATGCTCAGAAATATTTTATTATTTTTTCCCTCCATCACTTCTGGTTACTTTAATCCTCTTAAAGGAAGATTTATAGTGAGCAGCCTTTTCATCCTAGAAAAAGTGGCGTGATATGGAGATATTGTTCATATAATTTTTGGAGAATTTAGCATTAAATGAGAACTAGATATATTCCCCTTCACACTCAGAGATCTTTTCTTAGAGTGCTTTGAGACTGGATGTCTAAATCAAGGGTCCTGTTGCCTCTGAGAGCAGCAATTCTTTTAATAACCACTTCTAAAGACCACATTTGAGGATGGTCTTAGAGATAAGTCCAATCCATGGTGAAAAGTCCTAAGGATATTAAAAAGGCAAAACCTTATTTGACTTTAATGTGAACTATTGAAAATCCAGGAAATGTTGCTTTCATCCATGAGTGGCCCACGTAATTCACATTTTGCTTTTATGATACACTCTCTAGCTGATGTTTATTTTCTACCTTACAGGATGAAAGACACACGTAATATTTCAAAAATAGTCCTCATGGGACCTTAAAGGAAAAGCATAGAGTGAATCACACTGTTTGTCTGTTCTTCATGGCATTCCTGACTCGATTTTCTTACGGAGAGAAAGGCTTGCCTCTGACTGGATTCTGTACCTTTATTTCAAGAACTCGAGCTTGCAGTTCTACTGAGAAATGCATCATTGGTAGACCCTGGGTGTTTGGTTAATGTTTTCATAGTGGATTTAGATTCTTGAGCATTTACAGTTTCTACTTGGTGCAGTAAATAAATCCTCCCAGAGCTTTGATGAAGTGACTGTGATAGCATTTTATATTTATTTTCCTGTCTACATTTAGTTAAAATTTAAATATATAATATATTTATCTATAGGGGTAAGTTTATATAGAGATATTCAAATTATAAGCACAAACTCTACAAATCATTCTTACTGACAATACACATAATCTCTTCCATATGCAGCTGCTTACATCTATAATGTACAGAAATGAACAGTAGAGGTAGAGTTAGTAAACACAGACACAGCCAGGGTTCAGGTCAGGAGTGTAGATCCTCTATTAGCCTACATTTGAATTTAAAAAATCAAATTAGATATTTTTGTTTTGCTTGTGAATGTAAGAAAGGGAAAGGAAATGTATGTTTTATGTGTGTGTGTGTCATATATGCATGTAGAGATATGATTGTGCATACCAGTACATGTAGGTGCAGAGGCCAAAAGAGAAGCCAAAGTGTCCTGTCTGTTGTTTTGTCCTGCTCTATCTTATTCCATTGAGACAGAGTATGTCACTGAGTCTGGAGGTGTCCTGGCCACAGAGATATTCCTGGATTATTTCCTTCACAGCACTGGAGTTAGAAGCGTGTGTGTTAGAATTGGTGACGCAGTCCCAGACAAATCACACTCTGTGGTAGGTCTCAAGTTGAAGGCTTATTGGGAGAAGAGTAAAGGTGGCCTCTGGGAGAGGGTGGAAGGAAAGAAGAGAGAATGGGGCAGGGAAGATGAGTCTTCTATCCAACTATGATGCATACACAGAAGGATGTGTGACAGGGCCATGTCTCGTGTGAGAAGGGACGGACTCAGTTGGGCAGGAGTAGTGTTGTCACCTGGAGATGATATGTCTCATCGCTGAGTCTGGAGGCTGGCTGTAAAATTGTGCTTGATGCTAACATTTTTCTCTTTTTCTTACCATAAAGAGAGAGAAAAAAGGGGACATGGTGAGGCAGGGATAAGGACATTGGCTTTCTTAAACTGCTTCCTGCTGTCTAGGGGTGTAGTCAATTTTGAGTCGTAGCTGACCCTAACCACTGGGGATCAGCCAATAGTCATCTGCCTGAGGCATCTCTGTGGATAGTAGTTAGTAATCCTGTAGAAAGAACCGATTGTTTGGTTAGAAACTTTTTGAATTTGTTGTTGGAGGAATGTGGAGATGAGGTTAATGAGGCAGGGAGCAAATATTAAAGCTAGAAAAATGTGAAGGGGTGGGGGTAGGAAAGACAGTATCCACTTCCATATCGGGTTTTTGAAAACCCAGGAATTAGAGGCCTCACACTGTTTCCTGTGTTTTTGGTTTGTGTGTGTGTGTGTGTGATTGTAGTTGTTGGATTTTGTTTCTCATTATCCTAGATTGGTTGAGATAGAAGCAGCATTCTTCTTAGAGAAAAAGGCAAAGAACCCCCTTTTTAACTGTTAAGAACATCTAGTTCCCATCAATTCTGAAGCATCACTGCTGCCAGGGAATCGATCTGTCTTTGGAGAGTGACCATGATTTGATCCACCTCTTGAAGACCATTGTGAAGCTTAGAGGAGAACTGATTTTGAAAGGTTAGATAGTTAGTTAGCCCTGCTATTCTGGTACCAACACCTATAGTTATTCCCAGAGTTACCAGGAGTGACATGATATAAACTGCCTTCTTGTTATGTTGGGTAGGTATTGTGTCTACGACCAGGATTGGTAGAGACTCTTCTCCGTGGATTGCTGCTAAATCAGGGGAGATAAACATCAATGTGCAAAGTTGTGACCAGCTGGCAGGTAGGCAATGATACACCTGAGTGCTACAGAGAATTCATGTGCTCTGGACTGTAGGGCACTGTGGTGGAGATGAAGTATCAAGGGTTATGGTTCCCTTGTAGTCTAGGGAGCTTAGCATTCCTAAAGAGCATGTCCTGGATGTCTTAAAATAGTCTGATATGCCAAAAAAGGTCATAGAAAAAAGGTAAGGGGTCATGGCAACATCGGAGTTGGGGAAGCTGATGAAAGGTGAAATGAGGTTGCTTGGCAGGGTTACTGAAGAAACTACAAGTGGCAATTGTGAGTTAGTTCCAGGGGGTACACATAGCCAGCAATCTTTAAAGTGACCAAGATGGATGACATTAAGGAGTTGGTAGGCTGAGGTCAGGGTCTGAACCAGAAGGTGAAATGACAGGTTAGTATTGGGGGGTGGGGGTGTCAGGAAGTAATGACCTTGGAGGAGTGTTTGGTCACTTCTTCTATCTTTCTGATTTCTAGAGGTTGGACAATTGAGACATATTTTCTCTAGATGTGAAGAGTACTTATTCGGGACTGAGGCTGTTTTTTTGTGGTAGAACATATGAACAGCACCTGTTTCCCACATGAGACTCTGTGGGTCTTTAATATAGAAGAAGAGGGTCTTGCATCATTGATAGAAGACATGATTTGTCTATGATCCTAACGTGTGTCAGGCAAGACCAATAAGGCAGACTCATATTCATCTGGCCAATTTTTACAATCATCTTTAGTCAGATAAACGAGGAAGCAAACAAAGAGGTCATAATATTTAGATGGAACGGTGAATATATGTATGACAGCAATTTGAATTGCTTCCTGGAGTCCAGTTATGGAGCAATATCCTGACCCTATTTGTTAAGACTGTTATCAGTGGGGGCTTCTAGAACCTCGAATCTCTAGACATAAGGGCTAGCCTAGATGGAAATGAATGGCAGGAGGAAGATGAGAAGCTCTTATCTAATTCAGTAGGGTTGAGCACAGCTTCGTGAGTGGAGTCTCATTTTTATAGGATTGGGGAAAAGGTGAGTGGTCTCAACATCTTCTGGAACTTAAGAGATCAGGGTCCCTTTGGGGTCAATGTGTAGGAAGAAGAGTCATTTTGAAGTAGAGGGGAGAAAGGTTTGAGGTGAGGCTGGTAGACCCAATGAGAGACTCCCTTGAGTTTAGCAGCTGTGGGAGTTATAAGATTTACTTTGAAGGGGCCCTGCCATTTAGGAGAGAGAGGTGAAGGCCAATGATCTGAAGGATAGAAGGACCTGCTCTCCAGTTTTGACAGGGAGTGGGCAGGTAACAGTGTGTGGCCATGGTAGATGATAGTCAGCAAACTTCCATAGGAGAGAGCAAAGGTGGCAAAGTAATGGGGT
>JADRCD010194431.1:0-10740 GCA_019843815.1 Montemys delectorum | reverse complement strand
CTCCCTTCCCGGCTCGCTGCTCCCGAGTTCCCGCGAGAACGAGCGGGAGGCTTGCGTCAATAAGGAGCGCGAGCCCAGCCCGGGGGGAGGGGGGGGCATGGTGTGAGCCACTAGTCGGTAGTTAAAGGGGCCCCAAGAGACGCGAAAGGACAGTGGAAGACTGAAGAGATTTCTCTTGATGTCATCCTTTCTCCTCCACGCCTTCTCTCCTTGTTGCCATGGCTAGAGCCGACCCCTGCGCCTCTGTTAGGGCAATGGGGTCGGTGCTGCCCCCAGCAGTCGCTAATGGGGACCTAATCATGGATGTGGCCATGCGTGCGTGCTGACCCATTAGCTTCTTGATTGATGACATCTTAAATAGAAGCTTTCAGGTCTTAAGTTCCATTAACAGAAGCCCATGTAAAATAGTCCATGAATTAACTCCATTTTTCTTCTTTCCCACTGTCCCAACAGAACGTTATTTAAAATTTTTTATATACTTTGCATCCTGCTCAGTGCCCCCCCCCCGTCATCCCCTCCCACAATCCTTCCCCCATTCCCTCTCCCCTTCTCCTTCCCCTTCACCTTCCCCCATTCCCTCTCCCCTTCTCCTCTGAGCCGGTGGAGGCCCTCCTGGATGTCCCCTCCCCACCCTAAAGTCAAGAGTCTGTGAGGCTAGGCACTCCCTCTCCCACTGAGGCGGGACAAGGCAGCCCAACTAATAAAACATATCCCACATAAAGGGGGCTGCTTTAGGGATAGCAGCCCTCGCCCCCTCCAGTTGTTGGAGACCCACATGAAGACCAAGCTGCACGTCAGTACACATGCAGGAGGAAGGACACCTAGGTCCAACCCGTGTATACTCTTCGGTTGATGGTTCAGTCTCTGAGAGCTCCAAGGGTCCAGGTTAGTCGGTCTTCCTGTGGAGTTCCTATCCCCTTCAGGGTTGCAGTCTTTCCTCCTGTTCTTCCATAAGAGTCCCCAAGCTCCATCCACTGTTTGTCTGTTGGTTTCTGCTTCGGTTTGAATCATTTCCTGGGTGGAGCCTTTCAAAGGACAGTCATGCTAGACTCCAGTCTGCAAGCGTAACAGAGTATCCTTATTAGTGTCAGGGATTGGTGCTTGCCCGTGGATGGGGTCTCAAGTTGGGCCACCAACAGGACATTTTATAGCTCATTCAACCTGCTGTGTGTGACTCAAGCAAAGCTGGGAATTTCAGCAACAGCTGAAAATTTCCCTCAGAGCTGTAACACTTCACACAGCTCAAGATAAAATGAATGTGGGGGAAGGAGGATAAAGAGAACACAGCTTGTGATAAAAATGAACTGGGAGGAGAGAGTGGTGTCTCTTAGATATGTGAGGGAACATGATGCCACTGATAATTGCTTTAAGATAGTTAAAAATGGCAAATATTGTGTACATTTGCTAGAATAAACATGAATGAAACCTTTCTGTCCACTTGGCAGTGGTGATGTGGCCTTGTACCTCAGGCCGTTTGAAACCAAGTGTTAAATGTGATTTATCCATTGGCTTTCCTTCAGTTTTTGGACAAAATTTAAACAGGATCAGAATGTCTGTGTTACCCTATGATAATGTTTGTACAAATGATTCTTGTGGTACAGTCACTCTTGTCTTTTATAGACAGTCACATCTACTAAGATGGTGCTGATAGTGTACCATGGTAAGGTATTTTGGGAAGTTATATTTCTTTAACAGCAAATATGGGCTGAGGAAAGCAAAGTTTCAGCATAGCACTTCCTTAATGGGTACAACAGCTCCAGGTCCAAAGGGCAAATATAGTACCTCATAATGTTGTGGTGTTACTTCATGACTGAATGGCCGAGGTCTCTCTGGAAAAAGAATGGTATAAGACAGTGACCATGCCCATCCCCCAGTTAAAAAGAAAGCGCTCAACTGTGTTTCAAGTTTCTCACCTGTAACTGCTGCACTAGACAGGCTGTGGTCAGCCTGAGCTACAGTGTGATCCCTTGTCTCAATAAGTATATGAATGAATTTCTTTTTAA
Source organism: Montemys delectorum (assembly GCA_019843815.1). Taxonomy (NCBI): domain Eukaryota; kingdom Metazoa; phylum Chordata; class Mammalia; order Rodentia; family Muridae; genus Montemys; species Montemys delectorum. The sequence continues at coordinate 8,737 of JADRCD010194431.1, read as the reverse complement.
GTTAATAATGCTACCTGCATCTGGTTGTTGAACGGAGATAGGTGAGGAGTGAGAAGACTTGGCTACTTGATCTTTGTGAACATATTAAAAGCGAAGATTGGAATCTATAGAAAAATGAAGGCAGTTTTATAATGCTTGTACCACAGTCTTTAATAATAGATTATCAAGAAAGCCTTGATACTGCACAATTGATTAAACTACAGAGTGCTTTTTACAGTACAGTATGAAAAGGCTCAAGCAGTTACTTCTGGATTACACCTCAGATTATTTGGGTTTTCCAAGTGACAAAGCATTTGCTGGGATCAGAAGCTGTCAGACAGGAGACACCCCTCCCACCACCACACTCCTGAATCACTCCTGTAGGGTGTAATTACACAGTATCGAGTGACAGCAATGACATGACTTCATGACTTATTCTCCTCTTCGTGGGTCTAGAGCTTACCGTGGAGTTCTGTAATGTGGTATTTATGCTAATTACCACCAGCTTTTCCATAACAAACACACCAGAGAGACTATCTCATATGTCTTGTGATTCAAGCCTTATCTCTAGGCCTGATCTTCTAGCCAGTTCCAGCTATGGATCTGTGGTTCACATTAGACTGCTTTTCCTAGGTATCGTGAAGAACCGCCTTCTTCACCATAGCTCAAACAGACCTCTGCCCACTTCCCCTTTCCCTTGGTGCAGAGATCTGCCTCTCACCTCTAGGTTCTGGGATGGACTTACCAAGCTTAGAACCCCCAGTCATATTGGATGCTTTCCTGTGTCTCCTGTCTATTTCATTCCCATAAGCTGATTGTGTTTCCAAATACTTTTCTAGTTCAAAATGATTTTCAACTCCAAGGAAAAGTCAGTTGTGGACAAAAAGGAGCATTACTTCTAGTGAGACTAGAGGAAGGGATCAAAACATACTATGAATGGAAATAAGGGAGGGCTGTCAACTTTAGATTATTTGATACAAGACAGTCTTTTCGAACATTATCTAAAATAGTCATGCAACAAATTTAAAGTTATTTAAACACTAATTTACTATGAATTAAAACTTGCAAAAAAGTTGGGCAGTGGTGGCACATGCCTTTAATCCCAGCACTTGGGAGGCAGAGGCAGGAGGATTTCTGAGTTGGAGGCCAGCCTGGTCTACAGAGTGAGTTCCAGGACAGCCAGGGCTACACAGAGAAACCCTGTCTCAAAAAACAAAAACAAAAACAAAAACAAAAAACAAAACAAAACAAAACAACAACAAAAAAAAAAAAACCTGCAAAAAAGAAGACATTCTTACCTGGATCAAATAAAACGATTGTTGTTTGTACATGTTTCACTTTTCATGTTTGTTTAACATCAAAATTCAGTGTTCTTGCCTTTTTCAGTTGTAGAATTTTTTAAAGTTGTATACTTCTTTTCAGTTACCTCATGAATTCATTACTTAATTTAAAAAGTTGAAATGTTTTTCTAAAACCTATGACCTTATAAAATGTTCACAGCTTTCCGATTTATAAACTGAATAGGCTACTTCATGGGTATGTTGGAAAACTTATTTTCATAAAGACCTGTTTTAGAAAAGAAAAAGGCCCACGCTTCTGAATATTTCTTTCCCTAAGTAGACTGAGTTTCTAGGACAATATTTATGATTGCTTGCAGTCCCTTAAAAATGCATACAACTCTAAACTCATATGTCCATTTAGAATGCAAAAATTAAACATTTAAAATTTTTTTCTATAGAAAAGTCCCTTACAGTTCTAGGTTTTACATGGGAGCCACCATTAAAAACACAGTAGCCAGAAAAGCCACAGCAATAAAATTACACCTTTATATTCCAGCTATCATTAGGCTTAATTTTCTTTATTGCCAACTACAAGTTTGTTTATCCTTATGTTTTTTTTTTAATTTTTGAAATGTATCATATTACATTTGCCGAATTTATTATCTAGGGTGTAGAGAAAGAAAAACATACAGTATCATGAAAAACAGGATTTAGTTTTTAAACTAAACAGCCAAATCCTAAACGGCCCCAGCCCTGCTTAGCCTCCAGGTTGGTCAATTTCAAGGTGGCATGGCTGTTGACTAAAATTCAGTTACATCTTGAAAGGCTATTTAAATGACTTTTCTAATTTATTCAGTTAAAAAATGCAGTTTGAACTAATCTGGGTCAGGAGCAAATTGTCAGCTTCTGGGTGATTCTATTTGTAGAAACATCTTAAAAAGGAAATTTGCAACATGTTTGCTTTTGCGGGTTAAGGGAAAATATTCTTGGTGATAGGCTTTTGTTTTTTGTATCATTATCAGAGAATATAAGACTCCTTAGCAACTATAGGTATGTGAGTCCGCGTGTGTGCATGTGAATGTTGAGTACGTGTGTGTGCATGTCCTATAGCATGCACCTTTAATCACTGCACTTGAGAGTCAGAAGCAGGCACATCTTTGTAAGGTTAGGGCCAGCCTGGTCTACATAGTAGGTTCCAGACCAACCAGATCTACATAAAGATCCTGTTAAAGAGAGGAGTGGAGATAGAATTTACCGTAATGAATTTGCTGTCCATTTAAAAGTATTTTCCACTCATTGCTATGTTGTTTTTATATGCTTCTATAAACACTATTGTTGATAGATAGGACACTTTACAGGTGTTATGTAACCATCTCTCTGCCTTGGTGACTACAGTTAATAATAATTGCTGGGCGGTGATGGCTCACGCCTTTAATCCCAGCACTTGGGAGGCAGAGGCAGGTGGATTTCTGAGTTTGAGGCCAGCCTGGTCTACAGAGTGAGTTTCAGGACAGGCAGGGCTATACAGAGAAACCCTGTCTCGAAAAACCAAAATAAATAAATAAATAAATAAATAAATAAATAATATGCTATAATAATAATTAATATAGTAGAACCTTTCTGAAATTACATCTTCAATATTTTCATCACATACAAAATATTTTTATTTTTTCTTTATTGGATATTTTCTTTATTTACATTTCAAATGTTATCCTCTTTCTAGGTATCCCCTCCAGAAACCCCCTATCCCATCCACCCTCTCCTGACTCTATGAGAGTGCTCTCCCACCCACCTATTCTGGTCTTTCTGCCTTGGCATTCCCCTACACTAGGGCATGGAACACTCTCAGGTCCAAGGGCCTCTCCTCCCACTAATGTCCAACAAGGCCATCCTTTGCCACATATGTGGCAGGAGCCATGGGTCCCTCCATGTGTACTCTTTGGTTGGTGGTCCAGTCCTGGGAGCTCAGGGGAGTCTGGTCAGTTGACACTGTTGCTCCCTCCATGGGGCTGCAAACTCCCCTCAGCTCCTACAGTCCCTTCCCTAACTCCTCCATCAGGGACTCGGTGCTTAGTCCAATGGTTGACTGTGAGCATCCATCTCTGTATTTGTCAGGCTCTGGCAGAGCCTCTCAGAAGATAGCCATATCAGGCTGTCATATCAGCCAGCACTTCCTGGCATCCACAATAGCATCCTGGTTTAGTGACTGTATGTATACAGGATGGATCCCCAGGTGGAGCAGTCTTTGGATAGCCTTTCCTTCAGTCTCTGTTCCACATTTTGTCTCCATATTTTGTTCCCCCTTCTAAGAAGCACTGAAACATCCACACTGTGGTCTTCCTTCTTTTTGAGCTTCATGTGATCTGTGAATTGTATCTTGGGTTTTCCAAACTTACATACAAAATATTCTATGTGAAATGCTGGATATGTTGACTAACGTAGCTGTAGTTCTTTTACTATATGGTAAAATATCACATTATCTACCCTGAATGTGTATATGACTTTTGGATAACAATTATACCCAGATAAAACTCATTGCTTTTTTTTTTTTTTTGGTTTTTATTCTCCTCCTCCCAACTCTTTCTGTGCCCTCTCTCTTCTTTCCCTTGTATTTACTATGAGTATCAGATTTATATCAACTCTGTCAAATAAATTTGGAAGGTTTTTTTGTTATATCACATAGTAAGTATATAAGATAATTTACTGTTTTACCAATATAGCTGTAATTGTCTTTTATTTTCCTGTGCTGTCATAATTGTTCTTCTTAGGTCTTCTTATATTTGTTACTTCAGACATAGAGCATAGGTTTGTAAAGAAAATAGTCAATTAGGGATTATGGCAAAAAGTTCTACATAGATAATAATCTGATGTAATTAATACATTTATATATCTGCACATGTGTGTCTGTATATATGTATCTGCACATTGAGAGCCCTCCAACCATCTGTGTCCAGTCTGAAAACATTATTTTTCCTCACCATGACTTTTAACAACATCACTCACTACTCTGCCACTGAATCTTGATACTGCTTAGATTATACATTTTACCGTATTTTGATGGTAGTCTTTATTTCTCATTGTTTTTCAATGTTGCTTTTGAAAATTTTGTATCATTTTGTTTCAAGAATGGTAAACAACTGTGCCAAACAGTTGTTGATGTCTGTGTGGTTTTTTTTTTCTGTATGTATAAACCAAACCGGCCATAAGTTTGCTGTGTGGGGTACATGCTAGTGATGCTAATTTTCTTTACAAAAATACTGTAGGGGGATGGAGAGATAGCTCAGGGGTCATGAGCATTTGATGCTCTTAGGGAGGATGTGAGTTCCATCCCCAGTTACCCATATGGGTTCTCAGCACCACAGCCATCCATAACGCCAGGGATCTAATGCCCTCTTCTGACCTCTGAAGGCACTAGGCATGTACTTGATACACATACAAATATGAGGCAAAAAGAATTACTGTATCTCCAACATAATATACTTACCAGTAGTTTTATTTCTTCATGACAAATGCAACACAATAATTCTTCAGAACAAATGACTCCCATCTAAGTTTTGGCTCAGCCCTGGGAAAAATCACAGTCTAAAAGCTGGGCTATAAAATGAAATATTGGCAACATTATAGAACTTTTGTGAGCATCATCATACAGAGAACATAACAAGTTGTCTTTGGCTTAACATTTATCTTGCTAAAAAGAATTCAATAGAAAATTATCTATCATTTGACTTTTAGAAGAACCTTTTTTCCTAAAATAAATTTCCTTATGTCTTGACCTATAGGATATTCAGTTGTGTTTGTGTTTTTATAATCTAGCTGGGTCCTTACCTCTCAAGCAGATGAGAATCTGTTATGATTACTCCTGTATAACAGGGAAGATACAGAGCCTGCTGTTGCTCCCGAACCCCACCCCCAGCCCATCCTCCACCCTGCTCCCAGGTTCTTCTTAATATGCATGTTTGGTGGGAGAAGGGTGATGGAAAGTCTGCCACTCAGCATGCTTGCACAACCAGCTGCTAGAAAGAAAATGAGCCAGTGAGTCAAGCCTTTAGACAGAGAGGCACATGGTCGCGGCGCTCACGTCACGGTACTCACGACTTGTCTACCAGGAGCGAAGGAACAGCTCATTTTTCAGTCCTGTTTCATTACAACCTGTCACTTTGGCTTTCTCACTTCTAGACTCTCCAAGTCAGGAGGCGGCTTTGTGCCTGTCAAGCCTTCACAGCTTCAGCAAACCAATGCGACCTTTTATAACAACCGGAGCAATGAGGTACAAAGGAGAAACATATACACAATGGTGCTGTTGCAAACAATGTATCTTTCTGTGTGGGAAGCACTCAGCCTTTGAAGTGTTGGAAAGCTGAGGACAGATTTTTTTCAGGATGTTCAGCCTGTAGCTGCAGCACCCAAGGCAGATTACTGGTTGCTAAAATATGAACATAAAAACACCTGACTCACCAAATTATTTCCTAGAATAGTTAGCTGGGTGGAGGCTCAGCAAGTTAATAACTAAACCCAACCCTCAAGTCTGTTGGCCAAGGGCATATTTAAGCTTAATGATGCCGTATCCACCCAAAGATAAACGAGCCTTTGATATCCTACTCTGGCGACTGGGAAGAGGAAAATGACTCATTAGACACCTGGAACACAGAATAAGTGGCCTGCACTGGAGATATTTTGAAAGGTAAGTTGAGGAGCTAAACCAGTCTTCCAGAGACATCTCTTAGTAAAGCCTGAGGCAGATGATGATTCAAAAGATGAGACTGTCAAAAATTGTGCAAGAGAATCATGAGAGTGAGCCTGTTAACCTTTCCATTATGAATATGCAAACAGTGGTATGCTGGCTCAGGAAAAGAAAAACTAGCTAAACATGTCCACAGCACTCTAGAGTTTTCTGTCTGAATGCTCTCCTGTTAAATCACCTAAAGTAGGTGGAGTGCCTGCCTCAGTGTCTGGCAATACATATTTCTCCCTTTGCTTATTTTCTTATTTGCTCTGGAGTACTCTAAGATGGTATTTTGATAGAATCTCACACAAGTTTATAGTTCTGAGGGGTCAGTGTGTCACATCCAAGTCTCTGTGTTGGTTTTTGCTATTAATAATTAACAAGCATGACAGCAAGTTTCGCCATCTGTATCAAATTTCTGCCATATGGTTCAGAATTATTTGGGGGCAAGGAGCACTTTGACACACTCTCACTTTGACAGAGCCACTATAATATTGCTAACACAAAAGCTACCTGTATATAGCTAGAATACAACTTTTTTAAAGATATTACTGGTAATTGTATAAGATATACTTTCAAATGTTAAACTGACAGTGTTGACATTTTAAATTTGGAGCAGAACTTGGGTGTGGTGGCATATGCCTGTAATTTCACCCAGCACTCAAAGCAGGAGGATCAGGAATTCACAGTCACTGTTGGGTCAATGGAGTTTGAGGCTAGTGTGGGATACGTGACACTGTACCTCAGAAGAAGAAAAAAATGGAGAGAATCTTTCTGGTCCTATTACTGAGAAAATAAATGACACATTGATATTAAGAAACCAGAAAAAAATTCCAGCCCTTCCATAATAAATTGTTCCCCAATACAGAGGAAGAGGAATATGCCCACAAGTATTATTAAAAGTAATCCTTTTCAGAATCAGGGTAGCATATACTCTAATGCTATATATATATAATGAACTATCTTGCATATCTGGGTGTCTCAACTCCACCTAGTCACTTAGTTCCTGTTTACTCAGGCTCTGCATGGGATCATTCAGCACTTCACTAGACTTAAGTACAAGATAACCCCAACATCTTGTCAGAAGCATTTGATTGTGCATCTGTCTCTTTATGCTTTCCTGAAATAAAGTCCCCATTTCTAGAACAAGCTAGAATCTCGTCGTAGATCAAAATGTGGGTAAAACCTCTAAGGTTTTATTCAGCTGAGTGTGCATGCCATTTGGATAGGTTACAGTCTTACACTTTTGAGACTGTAGTTTCTGTCCTGCCCCTCTCCTCCAACAAACACCCTTTTGGGCAAGTTTATCACAACAGCTATAACTCAGTAGTGGGCCCAGTTCAGTTACAGACAGGATGTAACTTGCAAGGAGAAGTCTGTTGTATTCGAGAGATTGGCTGCCAACTGAGGGGCATGTCTGCCTCTTTCCTTGGCTTCTCTATGCAGGCCTGCAGAAGCAGTCCAGTGTGATACAAGACCTCCAGAAGCTGTGACTGATACCAGCATCCCTGTAAGGAAGAGATGCTGGTATCCCGTAAGGGACGGTATAAGATAATTGAAAGGATGCTCCCAAAAGACAGGAGAAGGATAGTCAAAAGAGCTCAAAGACTTGGAAACTGTATTTTCTTTTGCAGAGATAGTGTGCCTGTATGCAGGTGTGTGAATGCCCACAGAGGAAGGAACTGCATTGTTAAATAACCCCAAGTACAGCCTGTCATACTGTGAAAGACAACAACCAAAACCAAAACAAAACAAAAACTATGCTAAATAACTCAATAACAGGAAACAGCACAATAGAAACTAAAGAATTATGATGTGGAAAAAAAATCTAAGAACCTTGAACAAAAGCGTCTGAAAATTGATTAAAATCATGTGTAATTCTAATTGAGAATAAATACAAGGGAAGTTTTAGCCACTAATAGAAGAATCAGCTGCTTGCTAGATTTTCAAAAATGTCTATAGATTTTTTAGTATTTTTATCTTTAACTATATAATCTTCACATTGCAACTTTTAATTTTTTAAGTTTTTTTTTTGCTTTTGTTTGTTTTTTTGTTGTTGGTTTGTTTTGCTTTTTGGTGTTGGTTTGTTTTGTTTCAGACATGGTATCTCTATGTAACATTGGCTGTCCTGGAATTCACTATGTAGCCCAGGTTGGCTTCAGAGAACCCCACCCACCTCTGCCTCCTGAGTGCCAGGATCAAGGAGTATATCACCACACAACTGTATTGAAACTTTCTTAAAGTCAAATAATAGCAGCAAGGTTTCAGAGAATCAAACCTGACAACAGGTTTCAGAGAATCTAAAGTGTTACTAGTTAGAAAAAAAAAAATCTAAAGAGTACAGGTGAGCGGTGCTACAGGATAAAGGGTATATGCACCGTGTTTCACTTTAGTCAAATCAGAAAAGGGGCTTATCGCTCTTGTGAGGTAGAGATGCCAGGCACATGACGAGGTATCAGAGAGCTAGTGATTTATTTGGATATACAATTTATAAGAACACTTCTGAAAATCATTTGTACCTGCATCTAACCTAGGTAAAGACAGAGAAAAGGTTATGGAAGTGATGATCATTTATCACACAAGGTGAGCCCCGGTGTTACGAATAAGTTTCTTTGCCTCAGAGTCTAATTTATCATAACAATTTTATAATATAAAATTATATAATATAAAATATATAATATAAAAAAATGCATGGACCACTTTTTTTCCTTTCCTTTCCTTTTCTTCTTTTTTCTTTTGCTTTAGATACAAGACA
>JADRCD010194430.1:0-17740 GCA_019843815.1 Montemys delectorum | reverse complement strand
GACAGTTTTTGAAAGTCAAAGCATCTGCCTTGAACTTACTTCAATTCTTCAAAATCAGGACAGAGAAATGATTATTTCTAAAGATAAAATCAGAAATATCAAATAAATTTATTGGAATTTGACAATATACAATAAAATATACCAAAAAATATACCATAATCTCTAACCTGGAAGCCTCTGAGAGTTTCACTTTCATCTGTTTCTTAAAAGACAATTCATTTCTCAACATGCCCATAGACTTTAATAGTCCCAAGGCAAAGCCCAAAGTCTGCTAATGATGTAATTCAATCCATTGCTTATCTAAAGTGCTTACAGGATTACTCCTTCAACATGCCATGGATCAGGGGAAGCACGCCTATTGCAAAAGGGAGGAATAGGCACCTGGCAAGGGAGGATAAGAACAAGTTAGAGAGAAATGTGCTGGGCAAACCCAACTCCTACATCATCATATGCATTGGGTCTGTGGTTGCTGAAAGAATCCTTTGGATGGCAAAGAACAGTCTCTACCTAAACTTGATCTATGTGGTATGAAGCACAGATGACCTCTGTCTAGAGGTTGCTACCGTTTTAACATGGTGAAGATTCCAAGTCCACTTTGATGTCATCTGCATGTTTCATGAAGTGTGATCCCATAAAGATGTTAGGAGGGACAGTATACACCCTACCAGTTGCATGGGGAAGTATTTCTCTTAGCACAGCTGAAAAGCTCCATGCTTACTGACCTACAGGCTGCAACTCAGAGCCTCCACAACTAGTACAATGTGGACACTGCTGTCCAGTTCTGCTACCATCTTAGGGTAGTGTCAGGCCCCAAAACAGTTTCCTGTGTCCCTGTGTGCTGACTCTAGGGAACTTTCCTAAAAGCGCAGTTTTGAGCATGAAGCCAACACATTGGGCTTTCAAATGAAATCAAAATTTCTAATGAAGTTGCCCTTCCACAAGTGAGAGACTTCCATGGATGTGGTCTTGGCACAGAGCACATTGAATGTAGCCTCTGGACAAAGTACCAGGAATGCCCATCTCTATAACAAGTATAGGAGATCTCACAATGTCTATAACTTTAAAGTCACTGAGGGCTAAGAATGAGAATAGTACCCTACAGCCTCAAACAATTGATGCTCAGATCCCACTTGGTGGGAAATATTTGTGAAGGATTGGGAGGTGTGAACTTGTCACAAGACAAATGTCACTGGACTTTGAGGTTACACACCAGCGTGCTATGTCCCGTTATCTGTATGTGCCTCAAGTGTGGATCAAGTGTAGGCTGACTGCTCCTGCTCAGGACCATGCCTGTCTGCTTGCTGCCAAGCTCCCTATAGAGGAATGATTTCTCAACTCTTCAAACAAGCAGGAAATCAAACTGCTTTATGAGTTATCTTACCACAATTAATATGATACAATGTTCTGTGATTTTCCAGGGGAGAAGAGCAGTCTGCTCCTACATATCAGGCTGTAATGATAGACACAGCAAAGATTCCACCCAAGACTTTATCATGAATCAAGAGTTTCCTGGGGTTGCTGACAGGCATTAGATTGAGGGATTACAAAAGGAATATAGGTGACTCAAGGCAGCAACATGTGACTGGACTCTGGATAAGAAATCAAGAAAGTTGAGTGCCTGCAGACCACTCTAAGGCTTGTAGGATGCTGCAGGGATAACAGGGCTCTCTCCCTCTATAGTCCTTACTATTTAGATAAGCTTCATCAATGAGGCTCCTGTGAGTCTTGTAAAGAATTCTGAATTCCCCGTGCCTATTTACAAGCTTTCTTTCTTAAGGTTAATGAGGCCCACGTCCAGAACGCAATGTTTCCTTGGAATAGAAACTGCTGTTGGTGAAGTCACAAACACATTCGTGAGGGACGGAGCAATGAATGCTTCTATTCACCACTGCTTGTACTGTCCAACGCCTAGTACCAAAGTGTGGAAACACATGTTTAGAGAATGTACTGGCTAGTTTTGTGTGTCAACTTCACATAGGCTGGAGTTATCAAAGAGAAGGAAGCTTCAGTTAGGGAAGTGCCTCCATGAGATCCAGCTGTGGGGCATTTCCTCAATTAGTGATCAAGGGGGTAGGGCCTCATGTGGGTGGTGCCATCCCTGGGCTGGAAGTCTTGGGTTCTATAAGAGAGCAGGCTCAGCAAGCCAGGGGAAAGCAAACCAATAAGAAGCATCCCTTCTTGGCCTCCACCTCAGCTTCTGCTTTGTGACCTGCTTGAGTTCCAGTCCTAACTTCCTCTTCAAGGGCACATCAATTTTCCCGGCCATTTATTCTACTCCCTGAGTTCATGACTGGGTAAGAGTGTTTATCAAAGAACTCCCATGGTAGCACACCTAGATTTTGCCTCCACTATGAAAGCTAGATGGTAGACAGGAAGCTTCTAAGTTAGTACCACCTGATGGGGTAAATGAGCAGCCATTGCTCACAAAATAAGAATTCTATCTTTACTCCAGAACTGGCAAATGAAACAACCCATGTAAGAGTTAGAAATATTCCTTATTATTAAGCCATTTAAGAGTATAGGTGAGCAAGCTTGGCCTTCCACCAAGAAAGGCTCTTAATAGGGAAGGAAGAGAGACTAGCGTTCTAAAAGTCTAAATCTAAATCTACAATATCCTATTTTAGATTTAACTTTAGCTCCAGTACTCTAATTCTCAGATCAAGGTTTTTAAAAATATAATTACAGTTAATTTGAAATTTTATTTTATATTAAAAACACTAACTTGATTTTAAATTTGTATTGAGGTATAGTTTTTTTTTGTTTGTTTTGTTTTGTCTTGTTTTGTCTTGTGTTGTTTGGTTTGGTTTGGTTTTTCCAGACAGGGTTTCTCTGTGTAGCCCTGGCTGTCCTGGAACTCACTCTGTAGACCAGGCTGGCCTCAAACTCAGAAATCCCTCTGCCTCTGCCTCCCAAGTGCTGGGATTAAAGGCCTGCCACCACAGCCCGGCTGATATGTGTTTTAAGATGTACTTCAATAGCATATACAAAAGAATAAAGATTGAGGGACATAAATTGGTATCTCCATTCTACCCTGTCTCCATACATAAATTTCACTTGTACGTAGCATGACTAAAACTACAATTTTAGGTACACAAGAGTCATTTAGTCACTTAAAAATTATTAATTGTTAACTTTTAGGTTTTAATTGTCCATGATATAACTGTATACCCAAATAAATAAACTCAAGTTTGAGATGGCTTTTTAGGATTTGTATCAGTAATAAAGTAAGACCTGCACCTAGGTTTCACAACTGACATCACATAGCCACCAATCAAATGCATCCCTTCTACTGAGTGAGTGCACATGGCTTGGGTCCATATTTCAATTTGCTATCAAGTTTCTATGACATGAAAAGTTGGAATAATATGAGAAACATTGTTCTGAAATGAAAGGAAATAAAGATTCTTCATTCTGGAACTAAACATACTAAATATGATTTCAATGTGTTCTGTTAGATTGTCCTGGTGAGAGAAGCACTAATGCCCATTCAGCCTAGGTTAGAACCAATGCAGAGCATTTTATAAAAACATGTGAGACATGGGAGTCTACCGAGCTTTTTACCTGCCCAGGAGAAACACTAATGGAGGAGCTTGGGAAACCCACTGAGAAAAACAACAGTAACTACACCATGGCCCAGATTGCAGATGCGCATTATGAAACAGTAACAGTTTTGTTTTTGGTTTGGTTTGGTTTTGCTTTGTTTGCTAATAACAGATTTTAATGCATAAGGCACAGTGTACAGCTAATATCATTAAGCATTTTCATATACATAAGAGGCCCAGAGGGTAACAGTTTTGTTTTATATCTACAGGTACAGAAGAAAGAAACACATCAATCCATGCAGTACTCAAGCACACTACAGAACACACTAGTTGGGAGGTTATAGCAAAGAGGTCTCTACTGTTTTCTGATCACATTCTCAACATTTGTGGTGGTGGAACTAAGATGTTGGTGTTGACATTCCAAGCTAATTCACTTAATAGTCTACCCTAAGGATTGATTTGAGTTGGATAAGGTTTGAAGGATTAGGAACAGTTTTTACCTCACTCCACATAGTCACAGAGTTTCATTCACTATGAATTATTTAATGTCTTTTAAGGGCTGAAGAAGTATAAACTTTTAAAGACTGTTTGATGAAATAGTAAAAAAGAAATCTCCAACTCTCTGAGCTTGAGTTGCTCTCTGCCTGCCAACTCTCTGGCAAGGGTCAGACAAACACTCCTGCCATGGGCAACTCTCTAGCAAGTTCCCCACCTCCACCCTGTGGTCAGCCATAACAACATCCATTTACCCAGTAGAAACAAGACTCTAGAAGCTTATCATTAACCAATCAGATTTATGTGTCAATATATTACCAGTATACAAGATGCCAACACATTCAGAACCAACTGATAAGGATAAAAGCTTTATCCCAATTATTCTAACTATGATATGATAACTACTTATAGCTGGTTAAAGCCAAGCAGGTCATGTCCTCCTCCATGCTGGCCTTCCTCCTTCTCCCCTGAGATAATCTCTGGCTCTGCAACTTTTAGCTCTGCCTCCTTTTTCCCTGTCCAATCACAGGCCTCCTGCTGCCCTAATGGAACTGGACTGGGAAAATCCTGAAACATAAGACCTTTGAGGGATTTCTCTCCAGTATGAACTGTCATGTTTTCAGTAAGGCCATTAACATTAGCAATGGCATTGTCACATCCCACATTCTGTTGTGGATTGTCTTCAGAGTGAATTGTTTGATGTTGTACAAGGCATGAGGATGAGGAAAAGCACATAGGACCCTTTTCACACTTGTAGGAATGCTCTCTAGTATGAACTGTCTTATGTTTCCTCAGGGATGAACGATAACGAAAGACTTTGTGACAACTTTCACACTTGTATGGTTTCTCTCCAGTATGAATTGTTTGATGTTCCTGAAGACTTATAGACCATGAAAACCTTTTGCCACATTCTTCACACTTATAGGGATTGTCTTCAGAATGGAATATTTGATGTCGTCTAAGGTATGAAGATGAGGAGAAACATCTGTCACAGTGTTCACACTTGTAGGGGTTGTCTTCAGAGTGAAGTGTTTGATGTCTTCTAAGGCAAGAAGATGAGGAAAAATGTCTGCCACACTCTTCACACTTGTAGGGGTTGTCTTCAGAGTGAAATATTTGATGTCTTTTAAGGGAAGAAGGTGAGGAAAAACATTTCCCACACACTATACACTTATAAGGTTTCTCTCCAGTATGAACTGTCTGGTGTATGGTTAGTGATGAATGACAACGAAAGGCTTTGTAACACTCTCCACACTTGTAGGGTTTCCCTTGTTCCTGAAGGAGTAGAGGAGAGGAAAATCTTTTGACACATTCTTTATGCTGGTGGCCATTTTTTCTACAATGAATTCTTTGATGTTGCTTAAGGAATGAGGGAAAGCAAAAGGATTTTCCACATTCTTCACACTTGTAAGGTTTCTCTTCAGAATGAATTCTCTGATGTTGCTTCAGCATTGAAGGATAGTAAAATGATTTGCCACATTCTTCACACTTGTAGGCTTTTTCATCAGTATGATTTTTCATGTGTATAAAAAGTGATGAGCGAGTACTAAAGGCCTTATGACACTCTTCACACTTGTAGGGTTTGTCTCCAGTATGAAGTCTCTGGTGTATAGAAAGTGTTTTATAAGAACCAAGGGCCTTACCACATTCTCCACACTTGTAGGGTTTCTCCCCTATAAGACTGCTTTGTTCTTTAATAAGGAGTGAGTTACAGTTAGTTGGCTTGCTGTAGTTGTTAGGATCATTGGATATTATTCCTGTTGAGCCAAAGATGAGATATGAACAAAAGTTAAGCAATATTCTTTATACTTATATGGCTTCTCTTTAAAAATGAGGACATTAACTCATATGTATTTAACCATAACTAAAAATCCACAGTATATTACAATGCCTGTAGACACTTAGCAAAATTCACAACGAGTAGGTAGAAACAATATGTATTTTATACTGGAGTAAGAGCACAATCAAACAGAACATAGAAATAATGGCATATTATTCAAAGTAAAATACCTAAGTAAGTTGTAAGAGCATTTTACTACCAGAAATAAGTCTTTCAAGCAATATAGTTATTATCAGGCCACACATCTATAAAATTATAAAGTAGCCAAGCTTGAAAAAAAAACTTCATTGTGATTGTGTGAGATTGGATGAACATTAAGGTTTTATCCTAAGTATATAGATTTATTTTGGAAGGTACAAAAGATAAGTTGCATAACAATTAGACTGTCCACATCAGGACTAAATCATATAGCTTAAGGATTATATTGTTTGGTTGCTCTTGGTTTTTTTGAGACAGTGTTTCTTTGTAGCCCTGACTGTCCTGGAAATTGCTACATATATGAGGCTGGCCTTGAACTCAAGAGATCCTCTGCTACCACCTCTCAAGTGCTGGGATTAATGCAGTGGACTACCAGGAATGGCAATAAATTTACCTATTTCTAAGACTAATTAATTTACAAGATTCAATAACCATTGAGCACTGAGTGGAGAGAGACAATGAACAGGGTATGAAAATGGAAGAGCCACATTTACCCACTGTACTGGCTGGTTTTGTGTGTCAACTTGACACAGGCTGGAGTTATCACAGAGAAGGTAGTTTCAGTTGGGGAAGTGCCTTCATGAGATCCAGCTGTGGGTTTTTTTCAATTAGTGATCAAGGGGGTAGGGCTCCTTGTGGGTGGTGCCATCCCTGCGCTGGAAGTCTTGGGTTCTATAAGAAAGCAGGTTGAGCAAGCCAGGGGAAGTAAGCCAGTAAGAAACATCTCTCCATGGCCTCTGCATCAGCTCCTGCTTCCTGACCTGCTTGAGTTCCAGTCCTGACTTTCCCTGGTGATCAACAGCAATGTGGAAGTAAGCCAAATAAACCCTTTCCTACCCAACTTGCTTCATGGTCATGATGTTTGTGCAGGAATAGAACCCCTGACTAATACACCCATGAACAGGAAATTCACAAAAGCAAAGCTTATAGATATTTTTTTCTTATACTCTCTTTAAATGTTCTATCAATGTATTTTATCCATCCATAGAAATACATAGGATGAGCAACCAAGTGATGATAGGCAACGCACTCTTAGAAACAATGATAGAGAAGATCAAAAGACAAAGGAAAAAAGTCTTGAATCCACAAAATTCTGAAAGCTTATTGAGGAAGGATTAAACATACATTCCTATTACCATTGTTTAATCTTTGAATTATGTATCCACAAAAGGCATTCATTTTAAATCTGTATTATTGAATATGTGATAGGAAAACATTTAAGAAAATTTTCATCCTCAGAAAGAACTCTTGGGATGAGTGTCACTACCATGAGTGTAAGTGAATTGAGATACACTTAAGTGTGACATTAATTTCTTTCAATGATTTCATACCTAGGTCTACAGAAAAGTATGAAAAGTGTCCCTCGCTTTCATTTCTCCTCTTAACAAAGCTAATCCCTGAGCTGAGAGGTCAGTGTCTGATTCTGTAAGCAGTCCTCAGCAGAGTGTGCCACAATATAAGACAGACCCTATCTAAGGTTAGTGAGAAATGAACTTCCAAAGTGACTCCTGTTACTCTGACTTTACCCACCTGCTCCCCAGCACAATTTGTCCTGATCGACAGACCTGAAACTGTTGAGCCCCCTGCTTCTGCCTGTCATGGGAATAGAGCATTGATTTCATTAACCAAGTCATGCTCATTTCAATACAGAGATCTTTCTGACACGAGTGTGCCTTAACCCCAGCAAATAAGTGACTCCTCATCTGACCAGTACCTTATTGCATTTCCCTGAGTGTTATATTATAATAGAGACTCAACAAAAAGAAAAACCTTGGAAGTCCCTGTAAATACATGTACAGGTCACTGTTTTCGAAATATAAATCCTAAAAGACTTTTTTTCCCCTTGCTTTCTTTTTTGTTCTTGTTGTTTTTTGGAGTCAAGGTTTCTCTGTGTAGCCCTGGCTGTCCTGGAACTCACTTTGTAGTCCAGGCTGGCCTCGAACTCAGAAATTTGCCTGCCTCTGGCACCCAAGTGCTGGGACTAAAAGCATGTGCCACTACTGCTTTGCAAATCCACAAAGACTTAAAAAAACATAAACATATGAGAGATATGAAGGGGAGACCTAAAGAATGATTTTCATAACACATATTTCAAGGTACATGGGAAAGCCTGGCTTTTTGTTGGATCTTTGGACTTGAAATCTGTCCCCTAATCCCTGCATTCCTACACACCTGGGTGCACAGTGGCTGCTGCTTGTCTCTTCATATCCCAAGGCCCTTGTGTTTGCTCCAGAAACGTCACCAGGAATGGCTTAGAGACAGCAAGACCTGTTTGAAGGTAAAGAGGACAAGATTGCTTAAGTGTTCTTTTACTCTCTCTTTCAGTACAGTGTTTATAGGGAAAGAGAGGATACAATAAATAACTGCAGATAATTAGTTCCTTAAATGGGGTCTGACATGTATAGTACAATACATAAATAAATGTACAATGTTCTGATTCTGAGTTTCTTTAGACAGAAAACATTAAAACTGAATTGAGAAACAATTTCATTAACAAGTGTGGCCCATGCCTGATGGCGGTGCACTTCTAACAGTCCCATAAGAGGGAAAGAGGCATGCTTCCAACACAGACATTTCAAACACTTCGAGGAAAAACAATGAAATTTTCTTAGCTGTACAGCAACCTCCCAAATTTGCCTTAAAATGAAGGGTAAGAAACTCGTTGTTGAAATACTTCCACGACATATTGCACAAAGTGGGGAAGCTACATGCTGATGGTGAGATACAAATTCTCTATAGATACAAAGCTCACCCAGGAACACAAGGTGGCTGTAATTCTCCAGCATCACATCCCTGTACAGATCCCACTGAGAAGGCTCCAGGCATTCCCACTCTTCTGGAGAGAAATCAATGGCCACATCCCAGAAGGATAGCATTTCCTGAATAAACATCAATGAATATATTACACCTTTAATTAATTAAAACCATTAATAAACTCACAGCAAACTTCTGATAATGTCATGTTGACCAGAACCATTGTGGGTCAAGTGGACATTCTCTCTTTTTTAATATTACTCACTCTGCCTTGTAGAGGTTCCAGTCTGTGTGTCCACTCACCGTATTTCTTCACCCCAGTCAAAGATTTTCAATATCCATGGATTCAAGCAGAACTGTTGACTGTGTCTCAGAATTTCCTAACATGCCACCTGTTGTGCCCCGGATTTTTCCTCTCTTATTTCTTTAACTAGCAAAGCAAAATGAACACAATCAGACCTCAAGACCATTGCTGTAAGCTGGCTACAGAGTACACGGGGACCAGAAATCCCATTTATTCTAAAGACACTGAGGAATCTCACAGCCTCCAGGTGAGAGTGCGGCAGCCAAGGAAGTGTGCTTCCAGCAATGTAGGTCTGTGAGCTCCTACACTATCTCAGGAGCAGGTAGTCAGCTGACCAACATTAATGTGCAATTCTGGCCCTCGCACTATTATCTACTCCCCCGCTACTAAGCTGTTCCAGGGTACCAGAGCACCACGGCAGACTCGGGCTGCACGCGGTGTCCTAAGGAATCCATCACCCAGGCCACAATCCCAAACGCCCTTTCGCTTCGCTCCAAAACTGCAGCCTCACCGGTCCCAGCCAGTTCAGCACAGCAAGTCCCAACAGCTTCTTCCGCCCTCTCACCCAACCCAGATCCGCTCCCTCCGAGAAGAAGCCCTGCTGCTTGCACAGAGCCCCAGGCTAAGCTGCTCCCAGGACTAACCTGCTTGTCACAGACAACAGGAGTACACAGCCGCACACGATTTCCGCCCAACTTCGAGGAAGACGTACGTGTACAAACTTAAAGTCAGAATGGTATTTCCTGGAAGATTCCCTGTGGTCACAGTA
Organism: Montemys delectorum; assembly: GCA_019843815.1. Classification (NCBI taxonomy): domain Eukaryota; kingdom Metazoa; phylum Chordata; class Mammalia; order Rodentia; family Muridae; genus Montemys; species Montemys delectorum. The sequence goes on along the minus strand of JADRCD010194430.1, from coordinate 7,838 downwards.
ATTCGGACTACATCTCCCAGAAGTCTGTACGAGGGAAATCGCGGAACTCAAGTTAGGTGACTTCTACTGTACAAGGTTTTTGATGAAGGTAACGCACAATAGAGGGTTGAAGAAGGAAGCCTTATCTGCTGTTTCCACCCCCAGAACCACAACGGAGATGTATGGATATGAGTCGAGCCATTGACAGAAACATTTGGCTTACAAGTCATTTCTGGTTGTAATTTTAATATTACTAGTTCCTGGAAAAAAATGTTGAATTAGTTGTTCGTTAAAATAACAAAGCAATACACTAAGGGTGGTGGGAAGGAAAAGTAACTTTTTAAGATGATGGCGTGCCTGACGATGCTCCTAGCTCCTCAGTGGCTTCTGACAAATGGACTGCGGGTACAAAGCTGGCTTAGTTTCTGCTCCAACAAGCTTATATACTTCTGTTTGTGTTTCTACTTTCTGAATATATAGAAACAATTCCTCCAGGGCATTGCTAATATTACACGAACATGAACACATGCTGTTTTAGCAGACTGAGGAGGTTGACTCTGAAGCTAAAATTTGGCATTCCCACGTCACACCCAAGCATGTGTGTCTCTAAGGTTCCTTAAATCTCCGGTCCTGAGTTAATGCCCCTGACTCTCGGACACTGAAAAGGAGATCAACAAGCAACCCAAGAAGGAATTAATTAAAAACTGCTAATAGGCTGCCTATGTCCAACAGAGACTTCCACTGTTTTTCTGTTGGTATAAAGGTTTCGCAGATCACATATCCAGTCATTTCTCCAACTTGTATGCAGTTGAGACACAAATGCACAAGGCTGCAGGTTTAATGTGGAAACAAGAGTGTAGAGAATACAAACATCTTAAAGTGGTATCTACTGTCTAGTAGCCTGCAACTAGGATTTCCTTCCAGAGTCTCAGAAGTCAGTGTAGATGAGGCTGCTCAGGATCACATGGAGTCAATTCCTTGGCCATTCCTTAGATCCTATGAACTAAAGGCCGGTACTAAACTTCAACTGCAGTGGAGTCTACTCCACTGTGGAACACAGACTCAAAGTAGCCTCTGAGACTACAGCAGCATAGACTATTGCTGCTGCAATGAACACTGGAACCTTAGGGATCAATACTCCATAATGACCTCATCCTATTGGATCCAGGGTGATAGCCTCTGCACTGTCCCTCCTAATTCAATCCTGGGCTTGTCCTCAGAGAACCTCATAACTGACTGTATGCAGATGGATTTGTGCCCCCATATTCATTGCTCCTTTATTCCCAATAGTAAATAACCAGAATCAACATAGATATCCATGAAAATATTAACAGAAAATAATTTGGTAAGTAGAAATGTTTATTACAGGGAGAGAGAGAGGTGCTCTTTAGCTCTAAGAAACTCTAATCACAAAATTTACAGGAAAATGGACGGACGTAGTATGTATGTATGATATTGAGATTAGTCTTATAAAGGTAAACACTGCATGTTCTCCCTCTAGGTGTTTAATCTAGACAGTGCTATATGTACATATGTGAGGAAATGTGCATATGGGTACAGTATGTTGTACACATAATGTTATTGTGCATTGTGTAAAGATTATCCTTGTATTACTCAAATCCTGATTTCTCAGGCCTATATATGGTTGTAATCCAGACATAGCACTGTAGTGCTTATTTTAAGCATCTCCCCTCTCAAGTTTGTGTAAACATTCCTCCCCATTTGTTACCCGCCTTGTTAATAAAAGCTGGTTAGTCAGTGGCTAGACAAAAGAGAGAATAGGGCGGGACGTCTATTAGGCAAGGGAAGGGAAGAGAGAGGAGAGGACAAGCCACGAGGAAGCGGTCCAGGAGAGACATCATGGAAAAATAGCTGAATCCCAGAGAGCAACATCAATACTAAAATGCAAGTATCTCAGGGATTTGGGCAGGGAGGTAACCAGATTACCTAAGAGGATTCGAATAGATTAACTGCCAGGTTATTTTGCTATAAAGCTTATCAAATAAAGCTTAAACTCTCTATTGAATTCATTTGGGATCTATGTAGGGATCACTAAAAACCGTCTACATTTAAAATGTATTTAGAGTATGTCATATAGAAAAGAGAATAATAAAGATTAACTATTAGGGCACGAGGAAAGATTTAAAGACGGTAATGAACATTGGTTGTGAAAGAGGACCTAAGGTAACTGATTATCAGTCTCCAAGTCTGTGGTGGATTTTGGTTTTCATAGTATATAAACGCATAAAACATATTCATTGGAGACCATCTTAAATCCAATGTGAACACCTTAGATTCTATTCTGAATGTCCATCCTGACTGTGTAGGAGTTCATGTGTTCTGCAGATTTCAGGTTTTGTTATGTGTAATTGTAATGTGTGACTTCTTAAAATTTTTTCAATACTTTATATAATAGAGTTTAATGTTTTAAAAGACAGAAATGACCAATGCCATCTGAGAGTATCTGTTAAACTATTTACAGAAATGAGCAATGGCATCTGAGAGTGAGAATCTGTTAAACTATTGGCTTCTGACAGGATATGTTTGCCCTGTACTATTTATTCCTGAAAGGAGGTGTCTCTGCTACACTATTTAGTCCTGACAGTCAGTCTCTGCTATATCCTATTTACTCCCGAGAGTGTGAGTCTCTGCTATACTAGTCACTTATGCCCTGGCCCCTAAAGAAGCTTCCCCCACAGATTATAGCTCTGAAAATATCGTTCTCTTCTAGAACAAATGTATATTCATAGAGGTCTTTTCCATTTGTAACCATATCTGCCTCTGTGCTACTGACGTAACTGACGTAACTAAGTCTACAGAGACTCCAAGCAGACAGAATACATTCAGTCAAGGACACAGAGCAAACCTGGTCTTTGTTCAAAGTGCCTTGCTGGCCACCTCTTAGCCAGTTTAAAAAAAAAACAAAAAAAAACAAAAAAACAAATAGAACATTTCCACACAGAAGCCTTTCGCTGTTACTGAAGAGGATGGGCTTTAAAGCTTAAGGGTGTGAGCCTTTCTTTTCAATGTGTTATTCAGTTCTCTGTGTTTATTCAGTTCTGTGTTCTAGCTAATAGTTACATGTTATATGGCACTTATATGTAAATAAAGTCCTTTTTATTAAAATCAACAATTGAAAAATATGACACGTGTTATCTTTTTAACGCTTACCCACTATGCTCATTGGCTGGTATACTCCTTTTCTAACTTTAACAATGGTGGATAACAAGGAACCAAAGCAGCTATGATAACCAGGTATGTAGAAGGGAGGAAAAGGAGGATGAGCAATCTACTGTTCATCGTTCCTCTGTTGTACTCATGCCACTCAAAGCCAAGTGGAAGGTTCAAGGCGAGTCTGACTGTGGCTCATCTCTTGGCATCATCCCTGTCTACAGGCCTAATGCTATTGTGCCCAGTGTAAAGATTATCCTTGTATTATTCAAACACTGATTTCTATAATCCCCCATCTGGCTGCAATTGTAGAAACCAAGTTCTGAGAATATAGAAACATCTATCTGTTTTTGCTGGAGTGAGTTCTGGGAATGTAGAAACAAAGTTTCAATAGTGTGAAAACAAATTTCCGGTGGTCAGGATATTGAGTCAAAATGAGAATGACCAGGCTAAGACCAGCCAAAACAAAAATAACTGGTGGTCAGAGTGAGCAGGCCCAGCTGCAAAACAAGATTAGCTGTTCTCAGTATAACAACCCCCACCCCACCCCGTGATGAATTCCCAGAAAAAACACAAACTTTCACCCTGACCTTATCGCCAAAAAATTTCCCGACCATTCAGTTCCTTCCCCCCCCCCCCTTAAGGGGTTTTCCATACTCAGCTCTTTGCCAGAGATTTTCCAAGGCCAGGTGCAGAGTTAGAAAAGGAAAAAGTTGGCTGACCAAGCCAAGAATAGCCCCCCTGAGCAAGCCAACCAATGCCTAAAGAGATCCTTTGTCCTGTGCTACACCAGAGTGAGCTAGCTACCTTGTTGCTTAAATCTACCCTCTGCAAGGTATAAAACTTGTGTGCTTTTTGGTTTTGGTTTGGTTTTTCGAGACAGAGTTTCTCTGTGTAGCCTGGCTGTCCTGGAACTCACTCTGTAGACCAGGCTGGCCTGGAACTCAGAAATCCACCTGCCTCTGGCTCCCAAGTGCTGAGATTAAAGGCGTGCTCCACCACCACTCCTTTAGTGTGTGCTTTTTGAGTTTGGAGTTGACTCTCCCTGAGAGGCTGAGCAAGCCGACATGCGTTGGATCAATAAACCTCTTGCCATTGCAGCGGGCTGTCATCCAGTTGTGTTCTGTGGGGTCTCGCACCTAAGACCTCGAGGGTCTTACACAATCAGTATTCTAAGCATCTACTGTCTCAATGTTGTGTAAACATTGCTACCCAATTATTCTATAAATAAATCTATGTCAATAAAGCTCGCTGACTTGCCAATGAGTGAGCAGGGGTAAGAACAGGGATGGATTACCTCCCAGCCATGGAGGCGGGGTGTGAGTGGGAGTGGAGGAATTGGCCCCATGAAGAGGGTCCAGGAGAGACCATGGAAAAAGACCTGGAGCAGAAAAAGCCAGAAGAAATGCAAGTATCTTGGGAACTTTGGTTCAGAGGGAACCAGATTGGCTTAGATTAGAATAGACTAACTGCTCAGCTATTGTGCCTCAAAAGCTGGACTAAATAAATATTATTATTGTGGAAAATGATAAGAGAAAAGAAAAAAAGAAGAACTGGTTAGCTCCCATGCTTTGTGCCTCTGCGCCATGGCCTAGTCGGCCATGCACTGGTGGGCAATGGCAGACCTGGAGCTCTGGAAACATTTCCACCCAGCTTGCTAGGTTCCCACTGGCAAGTCGGTACCACACCTAGCACACCTTGCTTCAAATCCCCCAAGGTCTTTGTGGTGCACATCTGGCAAACTCATGCTTTCTCTCTTGAACCCAGATGAGCAGCCACATGAAAGAAAACACAATATAAACTTAGTTCAGAAACAATGGTAACTCAATCTCTGGGTGCAATAACTAAAATCTAATCTTGTAAGCCTTATTAAATTCTGATTCCTCTAGTGATGAATCCTTGGGGATCCACGATAATACCGGGAAACGCTAGCAGCTACATCTTAGCCCTCTCCTGTCCTGTTCCAAAGAGGACCTAACTCTCGCCTGCTTCCTCTGTCCAACCCAGAAGTCCCACCTACTCGCCCAGTGATTGGCTCTTTTATTCATAAGGGGTTTGTCTCACAAGAAGCCATGACCCATTGTTCATTCCAGAAACCCTCTTCAAGGAGAGCAAGCGGCACAGAGCCATCCACAACATTAAAGTCTCTGTCTCATTCATTTGGGAAGTAGCCAGGGTTTAGCCCTTCCAGGAGTCTTCTCACTCATTGACCCAAGATGGCTTCCCCGGAAGAGGCTGTCATTCTGTGATCTTTATGACAGCCTGAGTCACCTTCTGTAATTTACCACTAAAATGGTACAATTTGAGTATTTCCAAATAGAAGTTTTTAAAATAGTACTCATTTGGGCAGAATTTAATACATGCATAATGTGTTTTATTCAAATCTCCACATTCCTTTACTTGAAATCACTTCCTTCCAGATTCCTGTCACAGCCTTTTGAACTATGATATAAATCCAATAGCACTCGGCTGGTGGGTTAGTTAGACATAGGGCCCCCCTCGTCACAGCATCCTACTAGGTTGCAAAGAGAGATACTGAAGGCAGAATAATCTGTTGCAGGACTTTCTCTGTCCAATCACACTAGGGCAGGCCTGAATGGACAGGAAAAGGGAGGTGGAGTGAGGAGTTTAGGGGACAGAGAGAGAGGCAGCAGAGACTAAGGGAGAAACAAGCATGAAGGCAGACCAACAGGAAGATGATCATGACCCCACGTGGTTTTAAGCTAAGATTTTTCACAAGGTTAGAATAATTAGGTTAGGGCTGGTGAGATGGCTCAGCAGGTAAGAGCACCGACTGCTCTTCCGAAGGCCCTGAGTTCAAATCCCAGCAACCACATGGCGACCACAACCACCAGTAATGAGATTTGACGCCCTCTTCTGGTGCATCTGAAGACAGCTACAGTATACTTATTTATAATAATAAGTAAATCTTCTGAAAAATTTTAAAAAAAAAGAATAATTAGGTTAAATCTTTTATCAATTGGCTCTAAAATTATTGTATTGGCATCTTGCAAACTGGGATCTTATTGCTATCTAAATTTGATTGGATAATTAAGCTTTAAGAGTTATGTTTCTACTGGGTAACTAGGCGTTGAGATGGCTGACCATGGAGTGTGGGAAACGTTTACATGGAAGTGAGATGGACTCACTAGCTGGGAGAGAGTGGCTCAGTGGTGAGAACACGCTGAGCAGGGCCCTGCTGAGACAGTGTTGTCGCATACCAGGACTGGTGGGGCAGGAGAGTTGGTGGGATAATATTTTTCCTTTCTTATTTTCTTTAAAGACTTATTTTATTTATTTTATGTGTATGAGTACACTGTAGCTGTACAGATGGCCATAAGCCATCATGTGGGTGGCTGCTGGGAATTGAACTCAGGACCTCTGCTGGACCTGATCACTCCAGCTTAATTCACTGTAGCTGTCTTCAGACACACCAGAGGAGGCTATGTGATCTCATTACAGGTGGTTGTGAGCCACCATGTGGTTGCTGTGATCCAAACTCAGGATCTTCGGAAGAGCAGTCAGTGCTCTTAACCATTGAGTCATTTCACCAGCTCAGGGATAACTTTTTTATTATTTTTCTGAAACAATAATTGGTATTTGTCTCTCTGAGGCCCGAGAAATTTAGAATGTAGGGACAGACTCCTCCACTGGAGAAGTGAATCGTCTCATGAGGGATAATTCATCTTCCATACACACACACACACACACACACACACACACATAATTACAAATATACATATGTATGTATACCTATACACACACATAGAGAGGAGGTTTTCATGATATAGCCTAGAAGCTGGGAAAGACAGGAGCAGATGTCTAGTAGGTCTTATTTTACCCCATATGCCTATCCAATAACATAGCCAACACACAATTTACTCTGATAGGGTCTACTGCACATCCAAGGGAAATGGTGTTTCTTGAGCTTGGAGATGTCCTGCCATGCAAGGGTACTATAAATATAATACTTTTACTTCTAGCACTCTATTTCTCAAACCAGCTTTTTTTTTTTTTGACAGATATAAATTGGTCTTTCACTCCCAACTTGTATCTGTTAGTAAATTTCATTTGTACTTAGCATGACTAAAAACAAAATTTGGGCACATTAAATATATTTAATCATTTATAAGTTAATGACTGCTAACTTTGAGGTTTTAATTGCACTGATATAAGTGTTTACATAAAATAATAAACACAAGTATGAGATCACTTTTTCTGATATCAATAGTAAAGTAAGAACTGCATGTACAATGTTTCATGGTTGACATCACATACACACTAAACAAATCCATCCTTTCTGCCAAGTAGGTGCGTTTAGCTTGGTTATTATTTCAATGTGCTGCCAACTTCTATGACACGACAGTTGGAGTCATATGAAAAACACTGTTTAGAATTTAAAGGAAATTAGGAGATTCTTCATTCTGAAGCCAAATACAACTGACAATGTGTTCTGTTAGCTTTTCTTGGGGAAACAAACACTAGTGCCCATTTAACTTAGATTAGATCCAATGTAGATCATCTCACTAAAGTCCAACATGGTGAGAAATGTGAATTCATGGAGCTTCTCACACACCCAGGGAATAAGTTAATTCAAGAGCATGGATGACCTCCCTGGGAAAACAACAGAAACTGTACCATAGCCCACAGATCAGATTCCAGGCATCCAAAAGGCCAAGTTCTACAAC
>JADRCD010194424.1:0-11360 GCA_019843815.1 Montemys delectorum | reverse complement strand
GATTTTGATCATACCACCAGGCTAGCACCAAGTTTTTGGAAAGAAGCTGATCTTTGAATGTTTACTCCCATTTTGGTCATCTGTTTGTTGCTTTCTAAAATATAGATTTCCAATGATTTGGTTGATTCATGTCTACAAATTGTATTGTGAACGAGTATGGTTGATGGTTCACTTTATTTCTGGGAGCATGCTTCTGAAATAATAGGCTGGACATGTTTTATTAGATGAACTGCTTCAAGTCACAGTGTATGCTCAGCTGCAGCAAGAAAACAGACAAGATCTAGCACAGTATATTGCTTCTTTGTGGACAAAACTGTAAATACTGTAAATCTAAATGAATTGAGAACTAATAATACATATACATATATATATATATATATATATATATATATATATATAACTTGTTAAAGATTAACAGTCTTGATAATATTGTCTATAATGTATGATCCAAAAATTTATTTAACTATAGATTTAAGAAAAGTGACTTAAGTTTAAATAATTTTCAAAAATGTTTCTTATGGGATATCCCATATTGAATGAGCATAGAGGTACTTTAACTACACATTTTAAAACATGTTTTAATTTTAGAAAAAGTTGAAGAAAATTAGCTAAAATCGTTTTAAAATTACTTTTCTGTTTAGATTATGTTATGAGTTAGTGTGACAAGTTAACTACTACTCATTTAATACCAAAAAGTTTTATTTCCATGTAACGGATGATTTGTTTAACTGCTTAATTGTCCCTCAATGTCTGTGGGAAATGGATTCCAAGTAACCTATTCTCCAAAATAGGCAAATCTGTATCAGTCCCAGACTCACACAGTAGGATGTAGCATATTATTCATAGTGCACATTCTTCCATGCAATGCAATCATCTTTGCATAATTCTCTGTACATAGTGACTGTGCATCACTTGAGGGCAAAGAAAGCCAAAATCTGTGACTTTCTAGGGCAGGAACAGCTTTTTCCTTGAAATATTTTCTGTCTGTGCCTAAGTAAATCCAAGAACACAGAGCCCATCCACAAGAAGAGCCAACTGAATCCAAAATTAAAATGCTAATAGGACATTGAGAGTTTAATCATGCGTATTTTCAGCATTCATGTCACTTATGAATGAAGAGTTTTATTTTGCACACAGTAATCTAGTTTTCTCATCAATAAAATGATAAGGATCATTTCCTCAGTCAGAAACATTTATAAGCTTTATACTGGGTGCCACAGGACTTACAGCAATGAACTAAACCAAGGATGTGCTGTCCTTTTGGACTTTATATGGCAGAAAAAGAACAGATAATAAATATGTAAATATGCATGTTACTGAGTAATGTTTGGTAATGGAAAGAATTCTTAAGCAAAATACATAAAATTCTCTGATAGTTACTCAGTGGAAAAGAACATCATTAGTTGGAGTATACAGTGATAAATTAAGGCAGTCTTCTTTGAGTGAGACAGAAAAAAATAAACAAAATATACAATGGGAGATGTGGAACCATGGCTAGAGGACAAATTTTCAGCCTGCACTTAGAATCAAAGCCAAACCAAAGGCCTTCAGTGGCATTTAACACTATGTGACACCTTAAAAGAAAGCCAGAACTGTAGCAAGGAGAGAAATCATGAGCCGTGCAGTGTCAGAGGAACTGGGTGGAGGAACAACGAGAATGGCATGATGGCTGAGCTGTAGAATTTTACCTTGAACTTTTTTTTTTTCATGACCCATAAGATGGCTTTGAGTGCAAACAATACTTATATAGTCCAAAGACACCCTTGGTATTTGAGCACACAATGGATAATAGGAAGAGGAAGAATTAATATAGAGAGATTATGAAAATAGTTGTCATCTAGGGGAGTAATAGTTTAGATTACATCATTTAGATTGTATCAGAAATTATCAGCTTTTCTTGTGAAATAGATTGTTTTCTCAATGGTAGACATCTCAAACCATATATCAGGAATTAAAAGAAAAGCTAGAGGTAGAAAGATACCTTTGGTGAGGAAAGCACAAGAACTTAAGTTTGAACTTTAAATAAAAAAAATGCTGGGTTTGGTAGCACATGCCTCAAAGCAAGTCTTGTGGCACATGAAGGCAGGTATGTCTTTGGCTCTTTCTCATCATCTAATGTAGGCCTACCTACTGCCTAGTTCCAGACCAGTTAAAGAACCTTTCTCAAAACAGACAAAAAGGTAGACTATCTTTGAAGAATAAAACCTAAATGTTACCTCTGCCTACTATGTGCATGAGCATAAATGTGGATTTGCACCTGAACACAAATCATACTTGAACATACATGTGCATACACACAAACACAAAAGAAAACTAGTATACTAAAATGTAATTATTAAACTCTTTCAAGAAATATCCTGATTGCATTAAATGACAAGTTAATTTAGATATTCTGAAATTGTTCTACAAGTTATAATTAATGATATATGATATACAATAATGAAAAGCATTATTAATATTAATGTTATTGGCCCTATAACTATGATTAATCAGAAAGGTACATTTGAGTTGAAGGAATATAAAAATAAAGGTACATGTTTTTCTTGTATGATTTTTCAAACGTCTCAACTTTAGTCAGTGACCCTAGGTGAATGACTTGTATAAAGAATGTTCACTTAGTCATTTGAAAACTTCCTCATTCATTTGAAAAGTAAGTGTAGCTTCCAGTTTCCATCTGTACCCAGAGCTGACAGTGTGCCATAGCTCTCCATATCTGGGTCCTGCTGGGAGAGAGCTGATTGGTCTCCCAGGAGTGCTGACACACCTGTGAGCACAGCTAAGACCACCACTTCTGCTCAGAAGGACCCACCCAGAACACTAAGGACACAGGAATCAAGGAACAGCCTGGGACAAAATCCTTCCAACTGTGCCAGAGAGCTGACCATGTGCAACAGCTCTCCATACCCAAATTCCTCCTGGAGAAAATATGGTCTCCCAGGAGTGCTGACACACATGTTTACAGGAAGGATAAGATGCAATCAGAGACAGCAAAACCAGCTAAAATGAGAGAAAATCAGATGGCAAGAGGTAAGAGCAGGAACATAAGCAACAGAAATGAAGGATACTTGGCATCATTAGAACCCAGTTCTCCTACCACAGCAAGCCCTAGATACCCCAACACACCAAAAAAGGAAGACTCTGACTTAAAATCACATCCCATGATGATGATATAGGACTTTAAGAAGAACATAAATAACTCCCTTAAAAAGTACAGGAGAACACAACCAAACCTCAAAGACCTCAAAGTAGAAGACCTCAAAGAGGAAATACAAAAGTCCTTTAAAGAATTACAGGAAAACACAACCAAACAAGTGAAGGAACTGAATAAAACCATCCAGGATTTAAAAATGGAAATGTAAACAATAAAGAAATCACAAAGGTAGACAACCCTGGAGATAGAAAAACTAGGAAAGAGATCAGGAGTCATAGATGCAAGCATCACCAAGAGAATACAAGAGATAGAAGAGAGAATCTCATCTGCAAAAGATAACATAGAAAACATTGCCAAAACAGTCAAAGAAAATGCAAAATGCAACAAGTTCCTAACTCAAAAGACCCAGGAAGTCCAGGACACAATGAGAAGACCAAACCTAAATATACCAAACCTAGGTATAGAAGAGAACGAAGATTTCCAACTTAAAGGGCCAGTAAATATCTTTAACAAAATTATAGAAGAAAACTTCCCTAACCTACAATAAGAGATGCCATAATCATACAAGAAGACTACAGAACTCCAAATAGTTTGGACCATAAGAAATTCCTCCCATCATATAACTGTCAAAATGCCAAATGCACAAAACAAAGAAAAAATATTAAAAGCAGTAAGGGAAAAGAGTCAAGTAACATATAAAGGCAGATCTATCAGAATTACATCAGACTTCTCACCAGAGAATATAAAAGCTTGAAAATCCTGAGCAGATGTCAACCAGACCCTAAGAGAAAGGACCTGGGTGGGAAAGGGGACAGGGAAGGGAAGAGGGGAACATGGTCAGGTACTGGGTGTCTTTGGGGGACAGGACTGAATGTTAGCAGAAAGAATGGAAACAGGCACCCTCAGGAGGAAGGTTGTGGAGGGACCCTCCAGAATGTACCAGAGACCTGGGAGATGAGAGACTCTCAAGATTCAAAGGGAGGGACCTTAGATGAAATGTTCTACAGTGGGGAGAGGGAACTTGTAGAGACATCTCCAGTAGAAAGACAGGGCATCAAGTGGAGGGATGGGGTTCCCATCCCACAGTCAAAAACTCTGACCCAGAATTGTTCTTTTCTGAAAAAAAAAAAAAAACCATAGTGTCAAAAAATGAGGAGCCTGAGGGAAAGGGGGTTCAGTGATAGGCCCAAATTGGGATCCAGATCCAGGGGAAGCCCTAAGGTCTGACACTATCACTGATGGTGTGCTTAAAGACAGGAGCCTAGTGTGACTGTCCTCTGAAAGTCCCAACAAGCAGCTGAAAGAGTAAAAGCAGATAATTACACCCAATCAGTGGACAGAGACAGGTGACCCCTGTGGTCGAATTAGGGAAAAGCTAGAGGAAGCTGAGGAGGAGGGCAACCCTATAGGAAGACCAGTGGTCTCAACTAAACTGGACCACTAACCTGGAGCCCTGAGATCTCTAAGACAATGAGCCACTAACCTGGCAGCATACACCAGCTGATATGAGGCCCCCAACATACATACAGCAGAGGACTATCAGATCTTGAATCAGTGATAGAAAATGTACCTAACCCCCAAGAGACTTGTGGCCCCAGGGAGTCCGGAAGTTTGGTGGGGTAAGGGCGGCAAGTGATGGGTGAGTACATCCTCTTGGAAATGGGGTGGGGTGGGGAGAGGTATGGATTGTAGAGATTGTACTAGAAAAAAAGATTAAAGAAATAAAATAAAATAATAATAATAACATTAAATAACAAGATAAAACAGATTAAAACAAACTACACAGAAAATTAAAAAAAATAAAAGGACAAGAAATACACAAGTGCTTACACACACAAATATAAACAAACACATGGAGAGAGAGAGAGAGAGAGAGAGAGAGAGAGAGAGAGAGACCATAACAACAAAATCAAAAACCATAATTTATAAGAAAAATATGTGTAAAGAAAAAATTCTGAAACAAAACATTATGAGACAAAACCCTTCGAAAATGCATGAGTTTACCTTGTATGTGTTTTCCTTAGATGTGTTTTTTTTTATAGGTAATGATAATCCATTATGGAAAATTACCATACCCTAACTAGAGATATCGCACTACCAAATCAACTTCTAATTCCAGGAATGGTTTGCATCTAATTGAACCTTTGGTCAAATGAGCCTCATAGAACCCCCTAGTGAACTAAGGCTATTTCCAAAGATATTAAGTCCTTGGTCCTTGAAGGCAAGCTGTTGCCTGGAGGACATGTGTAGTGAGCAAGTAGGTCTCCAGTACCTTTGCCTGCAAATAGATGGGGCAGGTTTCCAATAAGTAGGTTCACGCTCAACAAACTAATCGTAAAGCCCTATTTGCAAAGACAAAACTTACCCAACTCATTGAATATGGAGAAGCTGAGCTGGTGCCTACCTAGAGTTTCGCCCTTCCTGACTAGTGTTTCTCCTATGAAGATACTCTCCACACTACAGGGTAAAATGGTAAACACCAACCCAGCTACAGCACCTTCAATCTATAATGGTAGTCTATCTGCAAGATATGCTGGTACAATAGTGGCACAGAAGTTGTGGAAGTAACCAACCAATATCTGATTGGATTTAAGGCTCACTCCATGAGGTAGACCCCATCTCTGACACTGCTTGGCTGGCTTAGAACCTAAGACTAGGTAGGCCATAAACCTAAAAGAAAACTACATATCACTTTTCTGCTAAAGGAACACAGAAATAAAACGACTCTTAAAGACACTCTGCTATATTCATAGATCAGTATATTGCTGGGTCATCATCCAAAAAGCTTCTTCCTACAAAAGATGAGAGTAAATATAGACACTCACAACTGGATAGTATTCAGAGAGTCAGAGACCTTGGAATAGTAAACTCTAAAAATGTGATTTCTCCATCAAATACTCTCCTCATCAATTACGCTCCCTCAGAGTTAAGGAACTCTTTGGAAGAGGAAGCAATGGGGATAGAAGTCACAAAGGAAACAAGGCTTTCTAGGTGCAACAGGAGTGACAAATAAGAACTTACACACATCTTGGCAGCATGATTCACAAGTGCTCTTCCTAAAGTTATACAAAAGTAATAACTATAACTGGAGAGAAGAGGCTCTCTGATTCATCATGCTACTGGCAAGTCAGGAAGATAGTATGAAACCAGTTTTCAGTTGCCATCCACAGGCTCTGTTGGGTTATGAAGTTGCAGTATCTACTTTTGAGATATTCCTGCTTCTGTTGGTAATCCTTTACCTATACTGTTGTATATAACCCCCATAAATTTAGGAGTTCTCCAAGTTTGTACTTGGGATTGACAATTTAGTCTGTCACTGGTTTTCTATCTGAGGTAGATATGTAGGTTGTTCATGTGTCCTCAGAAAATGTTACGTATGATTCATGAATAGCGAGTGTTTTAAATATTAATCACCCACTGTCCACTCAACTATTAGAATGAAAATCTATAACAAAATATTTTTATATACATTAGTGTAATGCTATGGTAACTTACACAAATATTAAAATTGTTATATGTACTGAGTCCACAGTACTAAAACAGTATGATTGTTAAGATTCACATGCACAACAACACATACTTCCTGCAGATTTTCACTCTCTGTTTATGGATAAAACTAGGAAATCATTTGAAAATAATATCCTGGGTAGTGACCCAGAAAGCTCCAATATGTAGATATAATAATTATCTGATTCTTTCCTCTTTTGTTGGCTGTCATTTTTTTGGATCCTTTCTTGATTTAACTAATATTTTTTTCCTTATTAACTTTTAGGGATAAGTTGAAGCCCACTCAATTTTTCAGAGAATGTGAAAATTTCCTTAATTTAGCCAAGAAGAGCCAAGTTAAATTAAAAATGAAATATAAAAATATATCACATTCAGTCCATAAAGCAAATGTCTCTGAGAAATTACCTCCTCCTCCTCCTCCTCCTCCTCCTCCTCCTCCTCCTCCTCCTCCTCCTTCTCCTCCTTCCTCTTCTTCTTCTTCCTCTTCTTCTTCTCCTTTTTACTCCTCCTTTATCCTTCATTATCATCATCATCATCATCATCATCATCATCATTGTCGTCATCATCACCATCATTCTACACCTTCTCTCTTTTCTCAGTCTGAATTATATTACACTCTACATTCGGCTCCTCGGCAACATAATGTTCTTCCCATACCCAAGTCTTTGTATATATAGCTTTTCCCTGGAATGATTTTATTTATACACTTCTGAAAATATTCTTTCACAGAAATGAATTCTTGATGTAGGCAAACATTTAGTTCCTTTTCTGTACCTTACTTCTTGACTATGCACTAGAGGTCATAGCTCATTACCTGGACTTTAGTTGGCCATTTGGTATTGAATAAAACACTTCACCCAGAGATGGTATAGGTGTAATTCTGCAAGAAAGACAGGAAACTTAACATGAACAACTCCAAATTCAACCCACTATTTCTTAATACAGGCAGAGGTAAAAAAAAATATAGCATTTCAAAACCATAGAGTATATGTGATTAGGAGGTTGTGTAATCAGTGGTAGAAGGAGTGCAGCATGTATAAGACCCTGACTTGACTTTAATCTTTAACGATAGCAACACACACACACACACACACACACACACACACACAAACACACACACACACAGGAGACAGACAGAGAGAAAGAGAGAGAGAGAGAGAGAGAGAGAGAGAGAGAGAGAGAGAGAGAGAGAGAGAGAGAGACTTGAGACTTTTCAGACAAATATATATGTCAGGAGTGTATGAATGTGCAGCAACATTACTGGAGACATGACATTGAAAAAGATGCACTATACCTGTCAGCCAGCACTTGCTGGCATCCACAATAGTGTCTGGGTTTGGTGACTGTATGTGAGAAGGATTCCCAGGTGGAGCAGTCTCTGGATTGTCCTTCCTTCAGTCTCTGCTCCATACTTTGTCTCTGCAACTCCTTCCATGGATATTTTGTTCCCTCTTCTAAGAAGGATCGAAGTATTCATACTTTGGTCTTCCTTCTTCTTGAGTTTCTTGTGGTTTGTGTATTGCTGTCTCCTGAAAGGTTCTGCCAGTGCCCAACTAATACAGAAGCAGAGGCTTACAGCCATCCATTGGACTGAGCACAGTGTCCTCAATGAAGGAGCTAGAGAAAGGACCCAAGGAGCTGAAGGGCTTTACAGCCCCTTAGGAGGAACAACAATATGAACTAACTAGTACCCTCAGAGCTCCCAGGGACTAAACCACCAACCAAAGAGTACACATGGTGGGACTTATGGCTCCAGCTTCATATGTGGCAAAAGATGTCCTAGTAGGAAATCAATGGGAGAAGCCCTTGTCCCTGTAAAGGGGAATGCCAGGGCCAGGAAGTTAGAGAGGCTAGGTTGGTGAGTGGGGGGGTGGGGGGACAGGGAATATGATTTTTTTTCAGAGGGGAAACCAGAAAAGGGGATATCATTTGAAATGTAAATAAAGAAAATATCTAATTAAAAAAAAAAAGATCCACTAGTCAACCTTACCTCAGGTGAATACTCTGTATAAAGCAAGGAATTACATAATATTTACTAGAAAGAAGCACATTTTTCTGTGTGATTTTCCTAGAAACTCCAGATGGCTTTGGAATTGGAATTACAGATAATGCCACATAAGCATTCCTGATGCTGCAAGCTTTGCTGGTATAACATGTCTCACCCCAGCCCCTCAGATGGTCAATCAGGACTCAAATCCTCTTTAAAGCTCCCTTAAGTCTCTACAAATCTAATGTCAATTGTGCAATCACAAGTCAGGTTTCAAATATCTCCAAGTTTTGCACATTGAAGAGGTAAAAGGAAAAAAAAAAACTTGAGAGTGAGAAAGAATCAGATCAATTTGGACTTACATTAACTGCACTTAATTAACACAGAACAGATGTTCCCAATTCATTGTACTGGCTTACAACCCAGGAATGTCTTTACTGACTCTTGAACAGAAATTAACAGAAAGAAAAAACAGTGGTAGGACCAATATATAGTCAATAATAATTTTCATTTTGTTACTGTTGTATTTCACATATCTTAATTCATATTATAGAATTAAATATGGCATAAAAAACATTTGAACTTTATTTGAACATCTCAAACTAAAATATATATTTAATTGTTTTTATTTATTGTTAATATTAGATTTTTTTAATTCCAGAAACCAAATCTAAGGTTCCATATATACTAGGCAGATGCTTTGTTACTGAACATATTAACAGATCAATATTTAACAGCTAATGCTGATAGTGATATAAGAAAAATAATTATATGTATATACATATATATAATATACATGCACAAAATGCAGACACCTAAATATATAGTCAAAAAATTTGAAGTAGGGCACCATAAATTTTCCTTCTGACAACCATCTTTCACTCAAAAAAATTTTAGTTGATCTTAGTTATATAGGTATCTAAATAAAGACATCAAATATTTACTGATAATAAATCATAAAGATATAAATTTTAAAACTCTGTCATACATATAATTTTATCAAATATTAAAAACAAAACATATTTGCATATAATGAACTGGATATGGTAACTACTTTTCCATTAAAAATGAAATCTTAGTTGAATAATTGATTCTGCAGGATCCAGAGATTCTTTTTTTTTGAATCACAGTGTTTTGATTTTATAATGTAGAGGACAGCATTTCACATGAATTTGGAAAACATAAGAGCAAAATTTTGTCTAGGATGATTTCAGAACTGTTCAGACTCCGTCCTAATTCCAATCCAAACTACATTTAAATATTGTTTTGTTTTGCTTTACTTTTTATGAAAATCAAGTCAACAATTGAAACAGCAATTTTTGAAATCAAATATGTTAATACAGTGTAATCCAAAGACATACTAACTTAACAAATGCTGAGGAATAATGTTAGGAAAATATGAAACTTATCTGTTTTCTGTAATTAAACTAATGCAGTATAACATGGGCCAGCGCAGTGAGAAACACTGCAGCTTGATGAATAGCAAACCCATCAATTCAGAACATTTTACTATTGCCCAAATTTTGTGACCCTTAAATGCAATTATTCAACCACGTGGGATTGCAACCTGCTCATTTTGGAATTTGTAATTAGAGCATTCAGAAAAGGCAAGTTTACAAACATGGAGTAGCCTTAACTCCACAGCAAATGTCAGGCATACAT
Source organism: Montemys delectorum (assembly GCA_019843815.1). Taxonomy (NCBI): domain Eukaryota; kingdom Metazoa; phylum Chordata; class Mammalia; order Rodentia; family Muridae; genus Montemys; species Montemys delectorum. The sequence continues at coordinate 1,053 of JADRCD010194424.1, read as the reverse complement.
TTCTCATGTCCAATGAAAAATATTCTATATACAACAATAGAAAAAATACCATGTTCTAGGAATAAGATCATAGCTCTATCTAAGTAAGAATTTAAAAAATTAGTCTTAAAATATACAGTCATTATTATGCTTATTATGTTAAACTTCTGATGAGAAATTATTCAATTTTCTTATACTCTTTAATAACCAGTATTTAAAAATTATTAATTTTATACATCTATTTCTGTATAAAATGATAATATATAATAAGTACATAAACATATTGATTTAAAAAATAGTGATATATTCATATCCTTTATTAGCATTTGGTAATTAGAGATTATATAAATTATTTCATATATTTAATATAAATAAATGAAATTACAAACTAAAAGAATTAATATATATGATACAACCTCCTCACCTATTTACACAAGCTGCCTAGATTTTCACTGTAGATCATCAAGACAGCAGCAATCAATCCTATTATTTTTGTTGTTGTTATTTATTTATTTATTTATTTATTTATTTGCTTATTTTTTATCCCAAGCATAGGTTCTCCTTTCCTCTCCTTCTGTTTCCTCTACCCCTACACCTCCCTTCCTGACCCTATGCCATTCACTCCTCATACCACCAATCCTATTAAAGCTGGACAAGGCAACCCAATAGGAGGAAAGAGTCCCAAAAGCAGGCAAAACAATCAGAGACAGACCCTGCTTGGACTATTAGGAATTCCACAAGGAAAACAAGCTATACAACTGGAACATATATGTAGAAAGCCTATGTCAGTCCCATGCATGTTCCCTGGTTGGTGATTCAGTCTTTGTGAGCCTCTGTGAGCTCAGATTCATTGATTCTGTGGATTTTCATATGGTATCCGTGACCTCTAGGGCTCCTATAATACTTTCTCTCCACTTCTGAAGAACTCCCCAAACTCTGCCTAGTGTTTGGCTGTGTATCTCTGCATTCCTTTCTATCAGTTCATGAGTAAAGCCTCTCTGATGACAACTGGTATAGGCATCAATCTATGAATATAGCAGAATATTATTAAAAATTTTATTATTATTAAATTTT
>JADRCD010194422.1:15789-35259 GCA_019843815.1 Montemys delectorum | reverse complement strand
TCTTTGTTTAGTGCATTTGGTGTTTTTATTATTATGTGACAGGAGGAATTTCTTTTCTGGTCCAGTCTATTTGGAGTGCTATAGGCTTCTTGTATGTTCATGGGCATCTCTTTCCTTAGGTTAGGGAGGTTTTCTTCTATAATTTTGTTGAAGATATTTACTGGCCCATTAGCTTGGAAGTCTTCACTCTCTTCTATACTTATTATCCTTAGGTTTGGTCTTCTCATTGCATCCTGGATGTCCTGGCTGTTTTGGGTTAGGAGCTTTTTGCTTTTTGCATTTTCCTTGACTGTTGTGTCAATGTTTTCTATGGTGTCTTCTGCCGCTGAGATTCTCTCTTCTATCTCTTGTATTCTGTTGGTGATGCTTGCATCTATGACTCCTGATTTCTTTCCTAGGTTTTGTATCTCCAGGGTTGTCTCTCTGTTTTCTTTATTGTTTCTATTTCCATTTTTAGATTCTGGATGGTTTTGCTCATTTCCTTCACCTGTTTGATTGTGTTTTCCTGTAGTTCTTTAAGGGATTTTTGTGTTTCCTCTTGAAGGGCTTCTAGCTGTTTACCTGTACTCTCTTGTATTTCTTTGAGGGTGCTATTTATGTCTTTCTTAAAGTCCTGTATCATCATCATGAGAAGTGATTTTATATATGAATCTTGCTTTTCCGGTGTGATGGTGTGTCCAGGACTTGCAATGGTGGGAATATTGGGTTCTGATGATGCCAAGTAACCTTGGTTTGTGTTGCTTATATTCTTATGCTTGCCCCGCATCATCTGGTTATCTCTAGTGCTACCTGTCTTTGCTAAATCTGACTGGAGCCTGTCCTTCTTGTGATCTTGGTTGTGTCAGAACTCCTCAGAGACAAGCTGTCTCTGTGATCCTGTAATTCTGGGATCCTGTGACCCTGGGCTTGTTAGAGCACCTAGGAGTGGAGCTTCCTCTGGGTGTTTTGGGAATGACTGCAGAATTTGTGCCCAAGGTCTGCTCAGGGCACTGGCCGGCCCAGACAGACCGGAAGCAACTCGAGCCACCGGGCTGGCAGTGTTCCTGTGTGCCTGGTCCTGCTGGTCCCAGTTACTTCCGATGTTGGGACAGATGTTGTGTCCTCCTCACCTCTGATCCTGAGTGTGTTAATGCGCCTGGGAATGGAGCTTCCTCTGGGTGTTGTAGGACCAGAAGGAACCTGAGCCACTGAGCTGGTGGAGTTCCTATGTGTCTGGTCCTGCTGGTCCCAGTTACTTCTGGTGTTGGGACAGATGTTGTGTCCTCCTCACCTCTGATCCTGGGCGGGTTAGAGGGCCTGGGAGTGGTGCTTCCTCTGGGTGTTGTGGGACAGGAGGAACCTGAGCCACTGGGCTGGCAGAGTTCCTGTGTGTCTGGTCCTGATGGTTCCAGTTACTTCCGGTGTTGGGACAGATGTTGTGTCCTCCTCACCTCTACATCAACTTTTTTTACTTCTGATTTTTTTTTTTTAAATAAAAACCAAAGTTATACAAGAATTCTAGCTTGGCATTTCTAGTAATTATACCTGTGGTTTCTCAGTTTTAGAAATTTCTATCTGTTCTATTTATCCTAGTGTCACATGTGGTATGCTGATTTAAGCTATCATGCTCCTATGCACAGAGGTCCAGTTATCCTGATATCATGCTTTGAGCACTCCACATGGGATGGCTACTCTTAAAGTCAACTACATAGACTTCAGAGTTAACCTAGAAGACAAACCTCTGGGGATGTCTGTGAGGTGGGAAAGCCAACCTTGAATACAGGAGACTCTTCCATGGTTTAGGTCCAGGACAAAATACAAAGGGGGCAGATGGATGGGATACAGTTCAGTTGTCCTAGCTCTCTAGAAGCAAATGCAGAGGATCAGGACTTGGTTTGGGTTACATGAGACCTAGTGTCAAAAGTTACATGGTGAGACTCTGTATCACAGACAGACAAATATATATATATATATATATATATATATATATATATATGTGTGTGTGTGTGTGTGTGTGTGTGTGTGTGTGTGTATGTATATGTTCCCTATGCTTCTTTGCTTTGTTGGATATTTTAGTCACGATGGTGAGATGTCTCCTCTGGTCTAATAACACATGAACAAATTTTATCCATTGGCATCAGCTGTTTGGTTGTCACACCCTGAGGTACTTTTACAGGGCCTCTATGCATTTTCTTTACCTTTGATAAATTTGATGAGGTTGGCTGTAGCTGCTTAGTCTAGTCTAAGGGTAGTGGGGGAATAATCACCCACCCTTGGCTACACAGAGCAGTGGCCACACTTCTGTGTAACCCTGACTGGCCTGGAACTTGCTTTGTAGACTAGGCTGCCTTGAACTCTATCTTCCCCTGTGTATCAAGTGATGGAAATAAGGGCACAGTGCCACCATGCTTGGCTCAACACTTTGGTTCTTTATATCTTACTCAATAGGCTTCAATGTTTATTCAGAACTTTGCATGTTTTAAAGGGCATCTCTGTACTCACTCAGTGGACCTACACATTAAAGAGGCACACCACCCTGTAGCATACAGAGGAAGGTAACCTCACTGGGATTTCCCACTAGAGTCCCCATTCAGACCTTCCTTCTGGGTAGAGGACTCATTCTCGGTTACATGCCTCAGCACCTACTGTAGGGTCCATGCAACCACTAACATAGCAAGAAGTCACAGTGTCCTGTACCAAATAAGGAAAGACAACCATCCCAAGATATCCACTCCCATCCCCTGCATAGATGCTCCACCCTTAGTTGCATACCTTGGTACTAATAACTAAAACCATGCAATTATTCCTCCCTGATTCATCTCTGGTTCTGGATCCAGTTCACGACGCCAGTTGTTTGACAAACCTTTCCTGGAGAGACACAACACACACACACACACACACACACACACACACACACTCACCCTAGGAAGGAAGGAAGTCATGACAGACCAATATAATGATTGCACTCATATCCGATTTGGTGAAACAATGAGTTTCTTATTGGAACAGGCATATGGTGAGGAGTTACAAGGAGCAGGGAAAACTCAAAAGCAGATGATGATTTTTTTTAATTCATATACAGCTTACCACAGCAGGCACCCCCACCTTATAAGGAAGCTGTACCCTGATAAGCACATTATAAGTTAAAGATATTTCAGATTTCTTATCACGAGAATAAAAATGGATTTTGACAACATGGTCTGTTCTTTAGATATTGGAAGAAGTATATTCTCTTCTCTTTGTCTTTGTTTTTCTGAGATGGGGTCTCATGTAGTCTAGGCTGAACTCAAACTTGCCATGTAGTTAAGGTTGATCTTGAACTCCTGATTCTCTTGCTTCTGCATCCTAGGCACTGTCACAGGAATGCACTACCACAAAGGGATATGCACTCTTATAGACAGCTGGTGAGAATACAAAACAGTATGACTTTTACAGAAGAGAATTTGAGAACAACTAACAAAATTCACATGTATTCTAATATATATTATATGTATATAATATATTATATACACATATGCCATACATTATATACATATACATATTATATACATGTACATATAATACATAATACATACATACATACATTAGAATGACTTGCAGGCTGTGGTACAGCTAATCCAACAATGGCTGGCTATAAAAAAAACCAGTCCAATAATATAGTAGTTGCTCAGTCCATGAGGCTGGATTTCTCAGCTGGTCTTCAGCATACACGGGAATCCTCAAGAAATAGACTCTAATGCTAGTTAAAGAATGGACGTGCTAGTGAGGTGAGAGCAGGCGGACAAAGATCAAGAGCTTTCTTCTTCCATGTCCTATTACAGAGGCTTCCAGCAGATGAGAGGTGGGTCCTTTCCAGCTCAAAAAATCTGGCTTTAAGGTGTATCTTCCTACCTCAAAGATTCTGATGAGAAGTTGAACTTCTCACTTCAGATTAAGTAAAAACCCTTCACAATTCTGCTCTCTACTTTCAGGTTTTAGTTAATCCCGGATGTAATTTGTTATTGATGCTAGATAATCCAGCATTGTATTGTCTGCTTTGCATATAATTTTCTAGGTATTGCCAAATTTTTGTTTTGTGTTGTTTTGTTTTTCAAGCCAGGGTTTCTCTATGTAGTTCTGGCCACGCTGGAGTTCTCTCTCTCTGTAGATCAGGCTGACCTCAAACTCAGAGATCCACCTGCTTCTGCCTCCCAAGTTCTGGGATTAAAGATGTCTGCCACACCTCTCAGCCAGAATTACTAAATTTTAATAACAGTAGTTTATATCTGTTTATATGCCTTTAGTCTTCAGAGAAGGCTCTTAGCCCTCGAGGGGATAAAATAAATTAACCCCAATGGAATACAAACTTTAGTTCCGCAGTTGAAAAAGCAGTCTGATTCTCTAGTGTGGCAACTCTCACTTGAATCACCTAGGGAACTAGTTAAAATACACTCAGACGTTCTAATTTTATTTGGTCAGTGGTCCAGAAATGCGTATTTTAGTAAGCACTCTAAGTATCATTGACAAATGATTTTGCAAAAACACTCACTGGGTTATAACCATGAACAGGATGATGATCTTAAAGTGAGGCCTACCTGTACAGTACCATGTACTGAGACATAAATTACACCAACAGCAATTGTATTAACTCATGAACTACAGCACAGTGATGTGCACTGGCCCATGAACTGCACTGTGATGGTTTGTATATGCTTGGCCCCAGGGAGTGGTACTATTAGAAGGTGTGGCTCTGTTGAAGGAGGTGTGGCCTTGGAGTAGGTGTGTCACTGTGGGTGTGGGCTTTAAGACCCTCATCCTAGCTGCCTGGAAGTCAGTATTCTGCTAGCAGCCTTCAGATGAAGATGTGGAACTCTCAGCCCCTCCTGCACTATGTGTGCCTGGACACTGCCATGCTCCTGCCTTGATGATAATGGTTTGAACCTCTGAACCTGTAAGCCAGCCCCAATTAAACATAAGAGTTACCTTGGTCATGGTGCCTGCTCACACCAGGAAACCCTAATTAAGACACACACTGACAGCACTGTATACTGACTCATGAGCTACGCAGACAGTGCTTGCTGTGCACTGACTCATGAACTACACCAACAGCGCTGGGCACTGACTCATGACTTGCATCTCTCCTATCATCACAGAGACAGGAGCAGTTATCTCCTGGAACTCACTATACCCAAATCTTTCCATTTATAATCTCAGTTAGTCTAATAATCCTATCAAATAAATATTGCAATCTGCATTTTGAGGACGAAGATACAGGTTTAGTGATGTTCACTGTAACGTAGCGAGCGGCCAAGTACAGTTTCAAATCCAAGACTACTCATTTTGGAACCCATGACCTTCTTGTGGCATTTGTCTTCTATTTCTTTAGAGTCAAGGGTGATGTTTACAGCCCTAAAGTAAAACAACACTGAGTAACTTAGACTAGTCTCAAACCTCAGCCTTTTCTGCTTTAAGGGTCCTAAAATAGTTTTGATATTTCTTCTCACGAAGAGAATGCACCAGCCTAGTTAGGTGTTGTTTAATTCCATTTACTCTTGAAGGAGAAAAATATAAAATAAAGCCTCAGATATCTATGTAAGAGATTCTCTGTGAAGAAGAAGCAGATCAAGTCAGGAATGGTCCCAGCACTTGGGAGGGGGGAGGAAGAGAATCTGGAGTGCTAGATTCTCTACTACATAGTGTGATGGAGGCCAGCCTGGGCTACATGAGATCCTATCTTAAAATACAAAACCAAATTAGAGTGGAAGGGAGGGAGAGAGGGAGGGACTTGTAAGACCATACCCTTTCTTCATCTCTTAAGCTGTATTATGCTGTTTCCGCTGTGGATATTGTCCGCTCGTCCTCCAATTCTTCAGATTCAAAAGGAGAGGTAGAGACTGGAATGGGCGTGGCGGTGTACTCCCGCACTCCCAGCACTTGGGAGCTGGAGGCACAAGGATCAGAGTTAGAGATCCTCTTCAGCCACGTGGTCAGTTCAAGGCCGGACTCAAAACAAAGAAAGAAGGAGAAGGAGCTGTTCAGCCTACAGCCCTGAGCACCTTGGTCAGAAACCATCTAAGAACCTTGGAAGGGCAGCCCAGGTGTTCCAGAAGGGGTGGCGCAAGGATTTTATTAACCACCTTTAGAGTTGCTGCCTTTCTTCTACCTCGTTCTGTGGAGCGATTTACTCTAAAAAGAGTTTCGCGTGGTAGAGATGGGTTGGCACTGCATCAGCTCATGGAAGGAGTAAAAAGAGAACCTTAATGTCTTTAAGGCAGTTAGAACAAACGACTAGGGTGAGCTTGAACAAACAGCATCTGCAGCTGTACTCCAGACACTACCGACCTAAGAAAGTACACCTGTGCTCTGTTTGCAAAACTTTCACTTAGTATTTGAACTGAAAAATGTGAAAATCTTATAAATCATGAACAAATTATTTAGTTTCTTCAAGCTTCAGGCTCTAGATGAGGACAATAATAATGCCCACTTAAGCTACTAGGGATCTTCCTGTAAAGTGCCTAGGGCGTTTTAAATGATTATTATTGTTACTGTTTTTTATTGTGTGATTTATGTGAGTGTGTGTGTGCGTGTGTGTGTGTGTGTGTGTGTGTGTGTGTGCGCGCGCGCGCCTGCATTTGAGTACCCGTGGAGGCAGAAGAGATTATCCCTGGAGATAGTTATAGGTAGCTGCGAGTCACCCAATGTGAGTGCTGGGAATCAACCACTGGTCCTCTGCGAGAGCAGAAAGTGGTTTTTTTTTTTTTTTTTTTTTAACTGTTGAGCTATCCCCCAGGTCCTATTGTTATTGTTATTAACACATTTGTGCGCTTTCTGAAAATCGGGGAAGCAAATTCTTCTCTCCCTTGGTAGTCAAATGAAATTAGTGGATGGAAAACCTGACGCAATCCCTAATTGCAGCCAAGGTGGTAAATATAAACCGGATGCTCCAGGGAGACTCGCTCATGACGCCAGTCTCTCAGGGAGGGCTGGCACATGGGGGCGAAAGCTGGTTTTTATCTTCTCCCAAGTCAACCTTAGAACCAAGAGAGAATATTTTTGTCACAGGACCTGCCACATCAAGACTTTAGAGGCTCTTCTTGGGTCCGTAGCCTGATCAGACTCACTTAATCACTCTCTAATCCTGAGGAATTAGCCTGTCAGCAACATTTCTCCTAACTATATTTTAATAAATCCCAACAAACAGAGGTATGTGCTAGTAATCTCCATTTCTACCAACACAAGACTAAATATCCCTGGGTTTTGTTTAGTTTTATTTGGTTTTGAGAGGAGGCATACACGAATGTTCTGGGGTACACAGGAACAGCTAGGCTAAGTAAGGTACTTCAGCTAGCTGAATTATTGCTCTAGTAAAGAAATATTCAACTTCAGTAAAGAATGAGAGAGAAGGTTGTGATTGAAAAATTCTTTAAAATATAACACTTTGAAGACCAGCTCAAGAATCGAATTGTGCGAACAATGAATAAGTCCAAATTCTTGAGGATGCTTTTGAGAAGACAGGATGTCACTCTTTTTCTCTTCTTTATTTGTGAATGTCTGGTCCCCTTCAATGACTCGTATCTTCTCTGGTTGGACACAGTCCCTTGTCACTGTCTTTGTCTCCATATGTCCCTGGCCTTGGTAATCAAACTATTATAACTATCCCAAACACAGGTTCAGGTACTTTATGATTTCTCAAATCACTAGCTAACCTAAAGATAAAAGACCCCAGGAGACTCACTCAAGCTAAGTCTTGCAGGCCAAACTAAAAGTCTGCCTTGTAAAGATATTTGTGATTTAAGCTATGTATCCCACGCAATGTTTACACCAACGCCCTTCTCTTTCTGTCCATTCTATTTCCCAACTCCTAGCATCTTGGATTAAAGTTTGGGTTTCTAGCTCCTCTGTCATACAGCCATGCCTGGCTCCTGTTTGTCACCCCTGCCTGGCCCACTAATGCTATCCCTGTGTACACTGGCCTCACCTCACCCCCGGCTTCCCATTTCTTCTCTCCCATCATTCCTCATCATCCTCTGTAGTAAGTGTTCTTAAGAGCTACTCCAGCCATCCCACTCTTGTCCTGAAACACATTTGTTTGGTCAGTGCGTTTAACATAGAGACCAAGGTTTTCTACATTGTGGTCTCATGTTGAGTTTACAACCTGGTTTTTCACTGTAACCTGTGATAATGCTATCTATACATGTACATTTATCAGGTTGCTAAAATCAGCCATAAAACTGAGCGTGCTTCCCTCAAACACTCCCTTCTCTGCAGGTAACTGTTGTGTTTTCATGACTTCAAACACCTGTGTGTGCTTCGGAAGTCTTTGGCCATCATTTATAAGTATTGACACTTTCTAGTCTTTGCTATTTTCCATAGCACATAGTCAAGATTTTAAAAATGTAATACCATGAGCTTGCAGTGGAAAAATAAAAACCAACTTTCTTACTTATCACTTACGCTGCCTGATAATTCTCGTGCTCTCAGTCACTGGCAGCCGCTGTTTCTAACATTGCTACAACGTCATCCTTTTGAGATGACATTCTGTTGGAATACTGAATTATATAGTTTTCTCGGATTTTTTTTCTATTGACAAGTTGTTCTCCTAACACAAAGAAGTGAAGAAAGGAGCTACCACTTTGCCTGAATCCTGATTTGTTCACATGTTTCAGATGCCTCAATGAGAAATTTCTCCTTAAAAGGGAGCAAGGAGAGGAGAGCAAGCATTATATAGAACAACTTGGTCGCCAGGAAGAGTTTTCCAGATGTTTGAAATGTTACCTATTAATTATTTTCTTCATTACCATTGATGTGATTTCTGCAGATGGCACATATTAGCTCTTTCCATAGGAAAAGATAAGTGTATTTTTTTCTGGTACCTTCATAATTTCTGCCTAGTTGTAATTTTTTTTAAATCATCCTTTTATTCCTTGATTTTATCAGGTCTCTCTCCTTTGAAATGTCAGTGAAGCTCATTACTGGAGATTTCCCAGATGATTTCATTCTTATGGGCTTTACCAAGTACCCATGGCTGGATCTCCCCCTCTTCTTTGTCCTCCTGACCTCCTACATGTTCACATTGCTGGGAAACATTGCTATTATTTTGGTTTCTCAACTCGATTCCCAGCTCCAAAGTCCCATGTATTTCTTCCTTACCAGCCTTTCATTTTTGGATCTCTGTTTTACCACTACAACTGTCCCTCAAATGTTGTTTAACTTACAGGGACCCAACAAAAACATCACTTATATAGGCTGCATGGCCCAGGCCTATGTGTTTCATTGGCTAGGCTGTACTGAATGTGTTCTTCTTGGTATCATGGCCTTAGATCGCTATGTGGCTGTGTGCAAGCCTCTGAGGTACTCTGTCATTATGGACCACAGGCTCTGCCTGCAGCTGTCTGGCACTGCTTGGCTCACTGGCCTGGCCAACTCACTACTACAATCTACACTTACGACACAGTTGCCTCTGTGTGGGAACCGGATGCTGGACCACTTCTTCTGTGAGCTGCCTGGGCTTATTAAGATGTCCTGTGGGGACACCACAGTCAATGAGATTACTTTGGCAGTGGTGGCCACCTTCTTCATAATGGGTCCCCTCTCCATGATACTTGTATCTTATAGTTACATTGCCCAAACTGTATTTCGAATGCCTTCTGCAGCAGGGAGACTCAAGGCTTTCAACACTTGCTCATCACACCTGCTGGTGGTGTCTTTATTTTATGGTCCAGGCATCTACATCTACATGCAACCCTCAGAGGATGGCTCCCAAGACCTTATCAAGGTCTTGACTCTCTTTTACTGTGTCATCACTCCCATGGCTAATCCATTCATCTACACTCTGAGGAACAAAGATGTCATAGGAGCTTTGAAGAGACTTCTGAGGAAAGCCATTTCATCTAAGAGGTTATGAAAAGCGTTCCTTTATTCTGAATGGAAAGGTCCAACAATAATTCGAAGCATCCATCCATCTGTTTTGTCTGAGGTTGGAAATTGTTGACCTAAAATTTGTAGTCTCATACTGCCCCTTCTAGAGTGCTTGGATTACAGGTGTACATCACTACACCCAACTTAAATTTTTATATCAAAACCACCTTCATTCCTCCAGTGCCAGGAATAGGTTACATCTTGATGAGTTGTTGATCAAAGGGGTCGCTTGACTCACTTAAACATTGCAAGTAATTGTCAAGGCTATTGGTTATCCTCCGAGACCTGATGGTAAGGCCCGGTTAGTGATGATGTCACTTAGTTATATCAAAGAGCGTGAAAAATTGATCTGGCACTGAACAAGAAGCTTCACTGTTAGAAGGTTCTAGACACACTCCTGGAAAGGCAAAGTAATCAATATCACCACGCCATGAAACCTGTAATCTACAGCAACCACCTGTAAAAACGCACTGGTGCAGTAGTGGCACTGATGGGAATAACCAACTATTTTTTTTTTTTTAAATTAAAGTTAAGGCTTTACTCAATGAGATGGAACCCATACCAGACACTATTAATGGGATCAAGAACCTGAGACTAGATAGATCATAGGCTTAGGGGAAGACCTACCACTGTTATTCTGTTAAGTGAACACAGCAATAAAATGATATCAATAACGTAGTGCTATGCCCATTATCTCAACTTTCATCAGAAAAACTTCTTCTTGCAGTAACTAACACAGAGACCCACAATTGAACAATGTGCAGAGAGTGTGACACTTTGGAGCACTCAGCCCTAAGTCAAATGTTTTTCTCAAACCCTGCCCCTCAAGGTTCAAGGATCTATGCATAAGAAGAGGCCAAAAGACTTCAAGAGCCAGAGGTGGAAGATGGCTCCAAAGAAACAGTATCCTCCAGACAAAGCAAGGTTGATTCACAGAGACGTGATACCATACACCAGGCCAATGCAAGATCCAGCCAGGCAAAACCTCTGCATGGAGAAGGGAAAGTGGTCACAAAATCTCACCTTTAACCAGGAAGGCATTTGAAACTGATACCTGCTAGAAGAGGGGAAATCAGACCTCCAACAGAGCAGCACTGAGATATAGCAACCCTACTCCAGGGCAGGCCCCATTTCCAGGAGTGGTAGGCTATCTCAAAATGGAGCCCGTGTGTTTTCTGTGCTTCTTGGTTTGGCTTATTTTAGTGTCTTTTGTCTTACTAGTTTTTTTGTATGTGTATTTTTTTTTCATTTGTTCGTTTGTTTTGAGAGAGGGGAAGAACGTGAAGAGTATAGTTGAGGGAAAAACTATGGTCAAAATATATTATATGAAAAAATTTAAATAATAGTAATAAAACTCCTGAAAAGTCAAGTCAAGATAACTTTTACTTATGGCCATACTATAACTATCTTAATAAGAAAATACTTGAAAGTTGGGGTGAAAATGCTTTGAAAATTTCAGTATCAAATTACTGAATAATGCCAAGAGCACGTGAAGTCTTTGGACAAACAGATCTAAAAGGGATAACCTCAAAAAGCACTGTACTGTGTTGGAACTTTAAAAAACCTAAAAAAAAATGGTGAAAACGGTGTGAGGTTTTTTTTCTTTCAAGTCTAAAATTACTTTTATGAGTTCTTATATGGAAGCATGTAGGGAACTTACCAAATAAAAGGAGACATTAAGATCACAAGGAGGTGATAGCAAATAATAGCTCTGATTCCATAGGATGTTAGTGTGCTCAGTAATTAAATTGGGTCTGTACTGCATATCACAAATTATAATGAACTAAATGTTAAAATTATAAGGTTGTATTTTTATTTACAAATATATTTTCTACTACAGTTATTAAAAATGAATATGTGTATGTTTATGCCGGTTGAATGAATGGAAAATAAGAGAAAAATTTGATGACCATAAATGATAAACATGTATATCAAGGTGAAAAAAGTCCCATGCTAGGTACGGAGGCACATCCCTTTAAGCCCAGGCGGCAGGAGCAGCGGCAAGTAGCTCTCTCTGAGTGTGAGGTCAGCCTGGTATACATAGTAACTTCCAGGGCTACAAAATGAAACTTAAGAAAAAAAGTTCGCAAAGTTAGAACAAACTGAAATAAACAAATTCATAGGCTGGGGTGTGGGAGGACAGGGAAGGAGGGGCTGGGGCGTGGGAGGACAGCTAGGGAAGGGAACAAATGAGAACAAAGTGTAACACCACATTCTGAGACACTGAAGCATCAGGGGAACTTGGGTGGCATAGAAAACAGGTAACTGGCCTCTTTAAGAGAGGAAACTGCTCCTTAGCTGCCCCTCCAACTTTTTCCAGGAACCTTTGAACAGGTGTAAATTGCTAAAAGCAAATGAACAGGTCTAATGCGGGAAAGGATTCTGAGGGTCCTGGGAACCTATTGTAAGTCCCACCCAAAGAGTTTAGTTGGCTCCCACCTCTGGGGACCCTCCCATCCTCTTGATCACAACTGTTTGTCCATCTGAATAAAGTTTGTCCTTTCTGCTCTTTTCATCTGCATGGCCTTTGCCTCTTGTGTCCCCTTCGTCGTCTTCTTTTACTTCACTTTCCAGTCTCCTTTGCTTTCTTTGGGTGGGTCACCTTTCTAGGATGTACAATTCTTTGTCCACCCCCCCCCACAGAACATATGATGTAATGAAACCCACTAGCTATTCTAACCTGAAAAATGAATCTTAAAGCAAAATATTGCCTTTTAAAATTTCACTATCATGCCAGTTTGGTGGCTCACAAACGGACTACCAATGCTTGTGAGGTAGACACAGGAAAATGAGTAGTTCAAGGTCAGCCTTAGCTCCACAACCTCCCATGCCCACCCCCAACAGTAACAATTCCAACAGATGAAGAAACAAAACAGAACAATATCTACTATGATAGGTGATGTCCACATGTTACAGCAGGGGAGGCACTATTTTTAATGGCTCTAGACACAATGCTATTGAAGGTATATAGAATGATATTTCAATATGTGCACACATTGTGAAATGATAAAATCAAGCTAATTATAATGTCCATGACATAGTTACCCTGGGGTGTGCATGTGTCTACATGTGTGTGTGTGAATGTGTGTGATTCTTTCTCTCTCTCTCTCTCTCTCTCTCTCTCTCTCTCTCTCTCTCTCTCTCTCTCTCTTTCTCTCTCCCTCCCCCTCTCCCTCTCTGCCTCTTTCTGTTTATTTTTTTTTGGGGGGTTGTCTGTCTTGTTTTGTTTTTCGAGACAGGGTTTCTCTGTGTAGCCCTGGCTGTTCTGAAACTCACTCTGTAGTCCAGTCTGGCTTTGAACTTAGAGATCTGCTTGCCTTTGCCTCCTAAGTTGCTGGGACTAAAAGTGAATGCCACCACTGCCCAATAACAATGATTTTCTTAATAGTTGACTTATTCTTAGTAATGCTTACCTGGGATGGGGTGTGTGTGAGGAAACATGACTTACAGAAAAAGGCAAGAGCTTTGTTTTATCTTTTAACTAAATGAGACATTTTATTAGATTTTATGTTTATGTATTTTATATGTTTCCCCATTGGATGAAGCTTCTGTTTGTTGGTTAGTCAATTACTGCCTTAACCATAGAAAAATTCTGTTTAGAGAATTATTCCTATTTGAGACATGCTACTAGATCACATATTGAGTACATAACTAATTTCAATGGACAAATATTTAAATCTGTTCATAAAGTCTGGCCAATTAAGATGGTCAAAATTAGTTAAAGCTTTGGCTTTCTGTTAAGATTTCTACATTGTAAATAGCATCATTTTCTCCTCATAAAATAAGTACTTGACATCCTGTACAAAGAATATTAAATATGACCTATATTAGCCATTTCTGTTAAAGAAAAACACATACTTTAGAAGATTTTTAACTATGATAATTAAAATTCATAATTAGTTAAGAGTCTTCCTCAAAGGAAGCTAAATGAATTCATCAATCAAAGGAGGAAAAATGGGAAAATGGCCATCACATCAAAGACTTCACCTTGAGAAACACTATCTCCAGGTATTGATAACCCACTCGTAAACTACACAACTAGAACTGATGAATTGTTTCACACCAGATATATATCAAGGTCACCTGAGAACATGGTCACATATGCTTCAGGGATGCCAGATGATATTTATCTTTAATTCTATTGACAATTGAGTATCCCAAGTAACAGAATGTTTCTCTAAACTTTTATGTCTCTTAAATTCTTTTATAGTTAGATTTAAATTTTTTAATGATACTTAATATTTCACTTAATATATTCTTTTTTATCTTATTATATTATATTTTATTATCATTAATTAGAAGACTGTTTTCTAATGAGAGACAGAAAGATAGTAGATCCAGATGGGAGGGGAGGTGGGGAGGAACTGGGAGGAGTAGAGGGAGGGGAAACTGTAATCAGGATGTATTTTTTTCCAACATAATATTTTTTTTATTTAAGTTTTATTGCATTATGATGAGAAGGATACATGATTTTAATTTATCTGAATTTGTTAACATTTAAAAACATATTTTAAGTAAGTAGAATTATATCACATTCTTGTTTCCCTTTTGTACCCCAACTCCTCTCAGAGACCCCACTTCAATACCTGCAATACCTTTAGTTTTTTATTTTGTCATATTCTTTAAAATTTATAAAATATTGTAACAATAAAAATGAATATTATGAAAATTGTTTGATATAAAACCATAATCAATTGAATAGTCTTATGTAGATGTTTGTCTACACCAATACTGAAAATACATACATTTGTCTCAATATAAATTTGAAATAACTCCAAACATATTAACTGTATATTTTAAAATAATACCTCACTACTAGTATTTTTTAAATGAACATAAATAGATAAATAGATAAAGCCTTTTGTTTTCTTTGTTTTGGTTTTAGTAGAGCTTAAAATCTTGGTTCTTACTGTGGTACAAGTCCAAAGTAAGAACAAGTTTTAGACATTGGAGTTCATGGTAATAAGGCTGTACTTCAATGACCCTCACATCACCAAAGGATTTTACCTCCATAGTAGCTAAGCTGAGAGTTGACAATTCTGGTGTGCCAAGAAACAAATTGTAGGCATGATTTTTGGATACAGATTTCCTGCTATGGTCAAAGCTATTTGACTTGAGTGATTGTCTTCATTCTCAGCCCACAGAGAATAGGTTACAATCATTTAAGAAATGGTGTGTGTATTAAGATGGTCTATCCATGAAGTCATTCACCAACTGTTTCAATGAACAATGATTCTGCTTGGAGGGTGGCACAGACATTAGGTGAGAGTAAGAAACTGGTTTATTGGTTGTGATGATTTTGAAAAGCATTCATCTTAGAGAAAGAGTAACTTATAAAGTCCTCTTCTTCAAACTTGATACAGTAGTTACAAATATCAAGCAAAGCATTCAATCTCACTCTTTGTTGTTCTTTTATAAGCCACCTCCAAGTTAATTTTCTACGTTTCTTTGGGCTGTATAAACTTTTGAGATATGTAAACTGTTCTGAAAACCATAGTATAGTGTAAAAACATGAAATAAACAATCCTACTAATAGAGAGGCTGAGATAGAAGCCTGATTTCAAGACCATTGTGTGGTACCCAGCAAGGCACTGTGGTGTACAAACAAGCTGAAAGTGTATATGGATTGTATAATATTGGATCTATTTCTCCAATTATCAAATTAGAGAGATCACTGGATGACAGCCAACAAATTTCTAATTCCTCATATTTTTGAATTTCAATCAATTAGGATATGTTGGTAATACTAATTTTCATATTAAGAGATATTAAGAAAAAGTAATTGTTACTTCCTGTTGTTTTTGTTGTAAGAGGTAGAATTAGGTTTGTGTGGATTTGTTGAAAGGTTACTTTCTTGCTTCTTCTAGAGTGTAGTTTTGCTCCTTATGTTGGTGTTTTCCATCTATTATCCTTTGTAGGGCTGGATTTGTGGAAAGATATTGTGTAAATTTCGTTTTGTCATGGAATATCTTGTTTTCTCCATCTATGGTAATTGAGAGTTTTGCTGGGTAAAGTAGCCTGGGCTGGCATTTGTGTTCTCTTAGGGTCTGCATGACATCTGCCCAGGACCTTCTAGCTTTCATAGTCTCTGGTGAGAAGTCTGGTGTAATTCTGATAGGCCTGCCTTCCTATGTTACTTGACCTTTTCCCCTTACTGCTTTTAAAATTCTTTCTTTGTTTAATGCATTTATTTAATGCATTTGGTGTTTTGATTGTTATGTGGCAGGAGGAATTTCTTTTCTGGTCCAGTCTATTTGGAGTTTTGTAGGCTTCTTGTATGTTCATGGGCATCTCCTTCTTTAGGTTAGGGAAGTTTTCTTCTATAATTTTGTTGAAGATATTTATTGGCCCTTTAAGTTGGTTGTGTTCACTCTTTTCTGTACCTATTATCCTTAGGGTTGGTCTTCTCATTGGGTCCTGGATTTCTTCGATGTTCTGGGTTAGGAGCTCTTTGCTTTTTGCATTTTCATTGTTGTGTCAATGTTTTCTATGGTGTCTTCTGCCCCCTGAGATTCTCTCTTCTATCTCTTATATTCTGTTGGTGATGCTTGCATCTACCACTCCTGATTTCTTTCCTAGGTTTTCTATCTCCAGGGTTGTCTCTCTTTCTGAATCACACGCCTTTAATCCCAGCACTTGGGAGGCAGAGGCAAGCGGATTTCTGAGTTCGAGACCAGCCTGGTCTACAGAGTGAGTTCCAGGACAGCCAGGGCTATACAGAAAAACCCTGTCTCGAAAAAAAAAAAAAACCCAAAATATGTTTTTAAATGTTAACAAATTCAGATAAATTGAAATTATGTATCATTTCTCATCATAATGCAAAAACTTAAATCAATCCAAAAAAAAGAGATTACAGTTTAGAGGTTGCATGAATCTCAGAAGAGACTTTGAACTTTGAACTTTTAACACTGTAGAGACTGTTATAGACTATGAGACTTTTGAAGTTGGACTACATGTATTTTGCATTATCCTGTGCCTAGGTATGGTCCCATAGACTCATGTGTTTGGACAAACCTATGGAGGCAAGGAGTGGAATATGGTGGTTGGAATATGCTTGGCCTAGGGAGTGGCACTATTAGAAGGTGTTACCTTGTTTGGAATAGGTGTGGCCTTGTTGGGGAAGTGTGTCACTATGAGAGTAGGCTTTGAGACTCTCCTCATAGCTTCCTAAAGACAGTTTTCTCCTAGCTTTGGATGAAGATGTAGAACTTTCAGCTCCTCCAGCACTATGCCTGCCTAGACACTGCTTGCTTCCTGCCATGAAGCTAATGGAATGCAACTCTGAACCTGTATGTCTGTCCCAATTACATATTGGCCTTTATAAGAGTTGCCTTGGTCATGGTATCTCTTCACAGCAATAGAAACCCTAACTAAGAGAGAAATATTTTCTCAATTCTCCTCTTCGATACAATTTGTGCCAAGTTCACATAAAACAAGCCAGCACAGTACATAAGAAAGACGATCTCTTTAAATTAAAATTGAAAAACGTATTATATTGCTATCTAATTTCTTTTATAACAAGACTTTACATCTAAATCTTTTAATTGAATCTGGTATTAAACTAGCATGATAAAATAGATCAAGACAGTAGCCATAGATAAAAGGTATGATACTTTAAATATTAAATAGCAGTTTTTCCTGGTGCTAGAGTTAGCCACTCCACATGAGATTATAAGATCAAACTGAACCAAACCCCTAAAATTTAACAGTAGTAGATTTGTTTAAATACTCCAAATATAAGTGAAAAAAATTCATGGACTAAAACTAAGTGTAAATATAGGGGGAAACATATAGTTAATTTTTTAAATGTCTATTTGGCTGCTTAAAATGCATGATTCCTTCATCTGTTACTTTAACTCCATTAAGCCAATGCTCTCGATTATTTTAAATATAATAGCCCTGTTATTTTCATGTGTCAATTTCTTTATTTTTTAATTTTTTAATTTCTTTTAATTTTATTTGTTTTGCATCCTGATTGCAGTTTCTCACCTCTCCTCCCCAGCCCTTCCTATACAACCACTCTTCTGTTTTTCAGAAAAGGGCTGGCGTTTTGATATCAACAGTAAGACTCAGCACTTTCTCTTTTATTAAGGTTAGACAAGACAACCCAGTAGGGGAAAAGGGTCCCAAAGGTTCCTGCTCCCACTGTTAGGAGTCCCACAACACAAGGAGATCAAGCTATCGTGTATCTCTTTTACGTTAGACACAGAACACAACAATTTTTAAAGGGTCAAATCCAGATCATGATGGCAAATCATTGTGATTTTAAACAAACAAAATAACTTTAGCCCCATTTACACTAGCTTGAGATACTCAAAGATTTTGGTTAATTTTTTTTTAAAAATTATATACAAGACATCTATCTTTAATAATAATATTTATGGTGTTTTATGTCAAGTATTCTTGTTCCTTAATTAAATTATTATCCAAGTTGTCTTATATTACAATTAGTAAAAATTAAAAAAAAAAAACACTTGTATTTTGATCCAGCAGTTTCTTTCTTAAAAGCTTTACCAGTTATTCCTCTCTCCTGAGACTGCTGGGAAGCCCACTATCCAGCCTCACTTACATCAGATCATGGGACTGACCCTTCCTGGCTCTGTGGATCATATAGTATTTAATAAGTACTAGATCCACTACCACCCCTCCAGGAAAAAAAGTGACACTTGGCTAGCAGCCAGAACTGTGGAAGCCAATTCCTGAAAAGCTCTGTCTGTGAAGGCTGACTAGAACAGCAGACCTTCTATGATAAGCAGTTGGAAAGTTGTTAACTCCAGAGTCTGAGTAGAACTTAGTGTGGGCTACCCTTAGCCCTGTTAATAGACATTGCTTGCCTATCTCTGTGTCAGACCTAACTTCCTGTGACAATCAATATGAACTTCTTGAAATATATTAGTTCACAGGCCTGCTATGCAGAATAAACTAATACATGGAAAGCCCCACATCATCTGTCACCATGTTGGCCCAGGAAGAGATGGTAGTATCCTTGTACCTCACTAGACTGGAGAAGGATGGAGCAAGGTGACAAGAGACACCCGCTGGCCTTGGCCTTGGATTCATAGAAAGGAGCGGAGCTGGAAGTGCTGCTTTCTGGATAGAGGCCACTGTGCGCACTTCCAACATCGGTACAGTTCGTTGTCACATTGTGTCCGTGTGTGTCGTGTGTGTGTGTGTGTGTGTGTGTGTGTGTGTGTGTGTGTGCGCGTGCGCCCAAGGATAGGTTCAAGCAGCCAGGTTGGGGCTGCAGGTCTTCCTCATGCTAAGCTGTGAGCAAAGGTAGCTTGGAAGTGTTTTTTTAAACAAATATTTAAATAGCATTTACTGGGTACCCGCCAAGCACTATTTTAAGCACTCTCTAAATATTTATTATAATTCCATGATGTTGGTATTCCTTCTACAATCTGCCCAACAGTTACCTAGCAACAGCCAGGTAGGCCTGGCTTTCTATAAAAGGGACTGTTTGACCACTCCTCTGCACTTTTTCTCTCTCTGACCCCCTTCTACCTCTCTCCCCTTCCCCCTCCCTCCTCTCTCCACATATTCGTAGTTGGCCTCCTCTCTCTCTCTCTCTCTCTCTCTCTCTCTCTCTCTCTC
>JADRCD010194422.1:0-14785 GCA_019843815.1 Montemys delectorum | reverse complement strand
CTTCCCTTCCCTTCCCTTCCCTTCCCTTCCCTTCCCTTCCCTTCCCTCCTCCCCCCTCTCTCTCTGCTGAGGAGCTGCAGGCCTCATTGAGAGAGAACTGCCTGTGAGTGGTGACAAGGCAATGCATGTTCTGAGGATTTGGAAAGAAGAAACAGATGAACCAGGACGAGTGGGAAGTGGAAGAAAAGTTATGGTTTGGATATGCAGCACCCCCCTCCCAAAAATCTCATAAATGGGCACTTAATCACAAGCTGGTGGCTATTTGGAGAGGTTCTGGAAACTTTAGGTGGTGGGGAACCTCAGAGGCATGACAACAGGAGAGATTGGGTTTCATTTGGTGTATCTTGCTTGACCCTGGCTGTCACATTCTCTACTTCCTTTCAACTATGAGGAAACTTTTCACCCATGTACTCCAAGTATTCCTGTGCTTGAGGTAAGCCCTTGAAGCCTGTAGCCATGGACAGAATCCTCTGAAACTGAGCTAAGCGAGTACTCCTTTAAGTTGTTTATGCCAGGCATATTGTTACAACTGACAGTACGAGAGAAGGAAAGTGTCTCTGCCTGCCTGGATCTATTCTATACTCTTACTCTATCTGCCTTTTTTTTTGTTTGTTTGCTTTTCTCACAGGGTTTCTCTGTGTTGTCCTGGTACTCACTCTGTAGACCAGGCTGTGGTGTGTTAGAACGGCAGGTCTCGCCGGAATATACCATACTAGGCCCAAACAGTTTCACGTGTAAGAGATTTAATTGAGGGGGGGGGCAGTAGTGGAAAGAGAGGAGGGAGACGGAGAGGGGGAGGGGTGGGGGAGGGGGAGAGGGAGGGGGAGAAGGAGAGGGAATGTTCCCCATATATATATATATATATATGTATATGTATATGTATATGTATATGTATATATGGGTTCTGACGTAGTTGCTGTCACAGATAAAGTGGGAGGTGAGCCCAATGGATTCTGGGAATATGGTGGCTGTTGCCCTGACAACAGGTCTGTGAGATGCGCCCATGTGACGTCACAGACTTTGGATGCTCTGATGCTAACAGGCTGGCCTCGAACTGAGAAATCCACCTGCCTCTGTCTCCCAGGAGCTGGGGTTAAAGGCGTGTGCTACCACGGCCCGGCTGCCTGTTTTTTTGTTTTTTGTTTTGTTTTGTTTTGTTTTAAATCTATTTAGTTTTATGTACATGAATATTTTCACTGCATGGTACATTTGCACCACATGTGGGCCTGATGCCTGTGGAGGTCAGGAGAGGGCACTGAATCCCCTGGAACCACGGTCAAAATTGTTGCAAGCCGTCATGAGGATGCTGGAAATAAAACCCAGGTCCTCTGCAAGAGCAACAAGTGCTCTAAACCAGAGCGCTCTCTCCAGCCTTGCCTTTGGTTTTTCTTTACCAAGTTTGTGTTCCCTTTTCTTCACAGTGGCCATGAGAAGGCCACCTTGTAATCTTCTCTCCGGTATTGGCTTCCTAATTATCCTTTCCAACGGTTCTGTAAAGGAGACACCAACTCTAAGATTGCCCCATGAGTGTTCCAAACCACGAAAACCCAGCAGCAACTGGTAACTGGAAGAAGAGTGGTTCGGGAGACTGGTGGGGGTTAACAGCTCACCAGGGAGCTTGTCTCGGTTCCTGGAATGATAATTTACATATTCATTTAGTGACTGATAGATACCAGGCCTAACATTCAGTGCTGAGGAGGCAATGATGAATAAGGCAGGCATGCTTGCACTCAGGAAGTTTTCAGGGAGCCGCAGGTAGTTAAACCAGCAGATGTAATACAGAGAATCTTCTCCCAGAAACAGAACAAGTAGTCACTGGTCCCTTCGCTTTTAGAAAAATAACACTCATTTCCCTCACTTGTTACTTCAATGTTGAAAACGGGACTCGGAGTGAATATTAAGCCTCAAAGAAGGGGATTTCTAAAGAAATAAAATCTCTTGTAGAAGCATCTGGAATTCAGAATGGAGATGCTACTCAGATGTGGAGACAATTGTGACCATAAGGGCAGATTGGAAAAGCAGTAGTTAAGTTCATCAGTGGAAAGACCCTAAATCTGTGCTGAATGTGGAAAAGGCTTCACTTAGTATTGCATTCTCATTGAGCACAAGAGAACACACACAGGCAGGCAGCCTTCAGAAGGACCTTCAGCCAGCGTCAGGCCTGTTTCAGTGCCAGAGACTGTACACTGTGGAGAAACACCACCAATGCACAGAGTGTAGTAGACTCTGCCCCAAAGGTTAAAGCAGAAAGTGGGAGTAGATACAATTAAGACAGATAATAATCTGTTCCAGTGACCTACCAAACATGGAGGAATTTTATGTTATCATAAGGATCTCACTCTGGACCCTTTTGGGCTCGACATCCTTGGATTTCTATTGAAATAGTTCAAATGAGACAAACACAATAGTGTAGTAGGCAAACAAGTTTACTTGTAGGATAGAGTGAAGTGGAAATTTCTGGTATCTTTAGAAACTCAATAGTATCTTGTGATGTTTTTCTTGAAACTGTTTTATGAGATGATGCTTTTGCTGAAGGAGACAGGTGGGAGGGTGTTTTGCTGAGAACAGACATTTGGTGTTTTTCTGAAAGATGCCCGACAAGGGGGCATGTGATCTTGTGCTACAGCGGACTTTGAGAGTACAGGTGATATTTAAAAAGGATACAAGTATAATTCAACAGACAGTGGATGAGGTGGCATTGGTTCACCTTGCCACTCTGCTCGTCTTCATTGGGTTTTGTTGAGGCTGATCTTCTCTGACAATGCCATTGTCTTGCTTTCTTTGCTTACTTTGCTGAAAGAAATGCACCAAAGGCCTTCTTGTGATATTCCAGCAGCAAGAATTGCTTCTTCTCAGACTCCAATGATTG
The DNA here is from genome assembly GCA_019843815.1 of Montemys delectorum. Classification (NCBI taxonomy): domain Eukaryota; kingdom Metazoa; phylum Chordata; class Mammalia; order Rodentia; family Muridae; genus Montemys; species Montemys delectorum. The sequence goes on along the minus strand of JADRCD010194422.1, from coordinate 11,916 downwards.
TCAGAGTCTCCCATTTCTTTTCTGGATTGAACTGCCATAGCCGATTCATGAATGGTGTTTCCATGTGGATCAAGCTACCACTGCTGACACATGAACTTCTGATATCCTGACACTGAAGATTGGAATCGCCCCAATCTTAAAGGGTTTAGGGATGCTTATTAAAGTAGGTTTTGAAAAATTTAAGCCTATAATAGAGGATAACACAGTCATAAGAGGCAAGAGTGGATAATGCTAAAGAGACCACTGTGTTAACCTACACAGTAGGACAGCTATTTATAAAGCCTCTAGAACTGACACCCTCTTTCTCCGAGGGGTGTCTTCCCATTCAGGTAAGTGACAGACCCATTTGGATCAAGTCTTATGAAGGGACAATGTTGTATCTTTCTTTCTTTCTTTCTTTTTTTAACCAGAAAGCCTCTGGCTAGTTATCTGATAAAGCTTACATAGTCATTTATTGACAATGTTACATTCATAGCCTCAGAAATGTGACTTAGATATTATTCTTTTGACCAGTAACCAGAGTCTTGCTGTTTCAGTTCTTGATTATGAGGGGGAAGTGGGTCCGTTCCTAATACCATCTAGGCCTGCTAATATCTACCTTGTGTGAACTGATGTTCCTAGGGGAAAAAAAACCAGCCACATTTGTGTTAGAGCTACAAAACTGATTGAATGATTAGAACTTAGGCAGTTGTGGAGAGTTTTAAAGTTACAGGTCCAGAGACAAATCATCTTTTACCATATTTAGCTCTTTATAACCATTCATTGTCCACCCATATGTCTGACTTATGTCCTCTGCTTATTGGGTAAATCCTTTTGAAATGTACTAACAGATCACTTGGTCCCACCAATCAAAAGGCTAAGACTTTTTCAGATAACTATAGCCCACTTAACTTACATTTCCACCAATTTTTTTTTTTAAGTTGTCTTGATTTACTACTTTCTTTTGTTCTGGTTATCTACATCAACGTCCTAAGCCAGAGTCCACATATATTTTGCTGGATAATAAATTTTTACTGTCTTTGAGAGCTTGTGCTTGGTTTTTGGTTGTCCTCTCCATGTACATTAGCTAAGAATTTTTTATTAGCTAATTTTTTATTTAGCTGAGTTTTTTTTTTTTTTTTCACTTCCAGAATTCAGAATGTTCTGGTACATGATAAGACCATTAATCATTATTCTTTTTCAGGGCTTTTTTTTTTTTTTTTGACTCTCCTTTTAAATTAAAAAAAAAATTAATTCTAGAAAAATAGTTGTGTTTATTGGGATACACATTTAAGAAGTACTGACTGCCTTGTTGAATTTTTCTCTCCAAGAAAGCGTATTGCTTTCTATTTATGTTTATATTTGCCTTTTTAAGAGGGTTTTAAAGTTGGCTCCAGTAAATGTGGCACATCTCTTGAGCTTAAGTATTTTTGTTGTTGCTTTTGTAGCTGTGGCCTTTTCATCCACACTCGTACTTATGAAGGCTGATTCTAATGTCCATAATATCCTGTTAACTTAACTAAATTATCCTTTTAACATATTTTCCCCATTGACCGTTCTGGCTTTCCAAATTTATAATCATATTAACAGCATAAAATAAGGACACTTGAGAATTATCGAAAAGGTCGCCACATAGCACAGTTTGGATTTGAGGAGACCATCTACACTAGGGAAGCACAGGTGAGTTGGAAAGGATCCGGGAGAATGTCTCTTTGAGACATCACTAATGTCAGAGATCCTGAAACACAAACGCGAAACCCAACTTCTTTCCCAGGCGCAAGGACTAACCACTGAGTCGAACTCCGTGGCTCCCTAGAGTGGCTCTGGGCTCCACCGGGCTCCACCGCTTCCGGCCTTTGTGGCAGTCCATGATGGCTTCCGGTTCCTGGGCCGGCTGGATCCCCTTCTCTGCGCAGGAGCGACGCGGTGAGCGAGCGCTTGCTCCAGGCTGGGGGAGGGTGCTCGCTGCTAGCTAGACTCCCAGCCTTAGAAAGATGGTTGGAACCGGGGAAGAGGCCGCCCCGGCTGCGGTGCGGCCGCCTTTGGGTACGCCTGGGGCGCAGAGCTGGCCCGGACCCAGGCACGCTGCAGAACTTAAGAGTCACAGAAGTGGAGGGCAGGAGGAAAGCAGAGTAACCTCTCCAACTTCTAACCTTTGTGAAAGATTAAGTCCCGGCTAAAGCCAGTTCGCGAGACTGTACTGTGCATATATGATTTGTATCAGGCATGCCGAAAAATTTCAAAAGCAGCAAAGCAGGAGTACCCTACTCTTGTACTCTTTTTGTTATTTATTTATTTATTTATTTACTTATTTATTTATTTTGTGGTACTGTTATTGAACTTCTCACACGGTAGGTAGCGCTTGCCCTTCCCCAACGCTGTTGGCTCATTCTAAGATTTGTTTTGTTTGTTTTATTTCAGTTAGTTGTGGTTTACTTTAGGAGTAAGTGGAGGTAAGTTTCTTCCCAAACTTTACTCCCCGAAGTCTTGAAACAATTTGACATCTTTTTCACTTTTGTCTATTTTTGCGAAAGCCCAGGTACTTCCCGTCAATACAGTAAATTAACCGGAGGGCAGTCTTTCAACTCTCCCACTTAAATCTTAGAATGTGCGGTATTTGCCTATTGTAGTATGTGTTAGTAATGATGACTTATCCCTTAGGTCCACTCGGTAAGAAAATTTACCAAGGAGTTATTACTTGAAAGACTGATAAGTCTTTTATATAGCTGTGATGGCATCTACAAGTGATACCAAGATCTGTAAGAACCAGGACGGACTTCTGGAAATAAAAATGGAGGAAGAGTGTACGTATACCACCAGACAAGATAGGAGCCTACAAAAGAACACTTATAACAGAGACGTCTTCCGAAAATACTTCAGGCAGTTTTGCTACCAGGAAACATCTGGACCCCGGGAGGCTTTGAGCAGACTCCGGGAACTTTGCCGTCAGTGGCTGCGGCCAGACTTGAACAGCAAGGAGCAGATCCTGGAGCTGCTGGTGCTGGAGCAGTTCCTGACCATCCTGCCTGAGGAGCTGCAGGCCTGGGTGCAGGAGCAGAATCCTGAGAGTGTGGAGGAGGTAGTGACTGTGCTAGAGGATTTAGAGAGAGAGCTTGATGAACTAGGATACCGGGTAAGGAAAAAAAACCAAACAAACAAAAAACCAAAAACCAAACCAACATGGTTTCTGCTTCCTAAGCTCAATTGTGAATTTGTAGGCCAAAGTGAAGTACGCCACTATTTCACAAAGCATATTGACCTTTAGGTGGACCCATCCAAAGGGGACTTTAGTTTCATGGGAGTTTTGAGTTGAACTTGTATGTTACACATCCTAGCCTTGCACTTGTAATCTTCCTGTCTCACGTCCTGAATGCTGAGATTATGCACCTCCACTCCTGTCTAGCCCTAGCTTATTTCTACCTTTTTGTCAGAGGGATTATATATTTCTGTGCTAAGCTACGAAGTTCTATCTGATGAATATATTGCTTAGTTCAGAAACACAAGGCGTATACTGCAGAGAGAAGCTACTAGAACGAGAAGGTACTAGAGAGATGGTGGTAATAGGGTGGAAAACAGCCTCTTAGAAGGAGATTATGTAATATAAAACAAATAATTAAGAACTAGGTTTTGAGCTGTGTGGGAGCCCATGACTGTCAGCTAGCACTCAGGTGATGGAAGCAGATAGATTGAGAGTTTGAGAACAGTCTGGGCTCTATTGCAAGACCCTGTCTCAAAAATAACAAGAGTTGGGGATGTAATTCAGTGCTAGAGGACTTGGCTTAGTATGTGCAAGATGCTGTGTTTAATCCACAGTACTGTAATAGCTATCTATGTACACAGTCATGGGGCTGTTGATATTCCCAAGTAGAAACATTGGTGGAGGATGCCAGCTGTTAATCCCTCTTTCTCCAGATCTGTTGGTGGACAGCAAGACTTGAGTGGTGTGAAGTTGATGACTTCTTCACCAGTGCTAGGGTGGGACTTGTCACCTGGGGTCTTAAGAAACCTCTTCCCTGTGCTATAAGCAAGCTCAAGGAACTCTTGGTTAGCCAGGCTAGACTTAGCTGGGATCTTTATTTGGTTTGTCAGTGGCCTGTCTGGAGTGAAAAGAGGGTTGCTCACATCTCTCCAGGAAAAGTCGTACAACATATATCCACGCCCCCGATTTCCACATTAAACAGTTAAAAGGTGGAGGTAGAAGTCACTATCCTGAATGCATGAGATTCGGGAGCAGAATGGAAAGTTAGATGGGAGGGTTAGTGTGGGGATGCGTGCTTGAGGGATAGAAAGCCCATTTGTGTTGGAAAAGTGAACTTTGAGTAAGAGAGTTGAGATACCGAGTTTATGACATTGACCATAAACGTGTCCGTTTGAATTTTCTTCTAGTACGAGAGCTCTAAGTCTTTTCTCTATAGTCTAAATAAGCTATAAACATTATATAAAAGAGGCAGAAGAAGAGTCATTTATAACCCTTTTTGCTTTTGTCTTAACTATGACAAGGCTCGTTTTCAATTCTGAGCCAAAGAGGACATTTGGCAATTTTTTAGAGAAATTCTGGTTGTTATAACTGAGGAGCAGAGTGATGATTCTACACATCTTGCAGTGTACAATCCAGCTTCAGACATCAATAAATGAATTTACCAAAAGCATGTCAAAAGAGCCAAACTTAGGACCTCTCCATGTGAAGACAATGAACCTGTGAAGTAAAAGAAGTGTTATCTGGCATCCAGGTATAAAATAAACAGGAGAGAGAAAGGGGGCCAGAAAGTTGAAAACGGGGTCATGAATTCATAAGTACATGTAAGAGAATTGATAATGTCATTCTTGGCGACGTTAAAGGCTGTCGGTGGCCGTTCTGCAGGTTTTCATGGAATACCAGTTTTGTGCCACATACCAGCAAAGGCACTTGGAATGCACCAGTGAATATTGTATACGCGTTGCTCTGTAGATTCTGAGAAGACATAGAAGGAAAAAGATTCCACAAATGTATAAGGTGTTAGATGTTGATAACAAAAGCATAGAGAAAGGGGTAGTAAAGGACACGAGGGTGAGGGTCACACCGTTCAACAGACAGGTCACAGCACAGGCCTTAAGTGCTGCCAGTATACCCAGGGTAGACATGAATTTGTAGAGAAGATGAAGGAGTTAAAGAACTTATATATGGACTTAGAGACCATTATAAAGACAGTAGATTTTGGCAAACAGAAAGTCAGTGTCTCGTTTTGAGCAGAAGAGAAATGTAAAGTGAATTTTAAAATAATCACTCTGGTTGTTATATTGGGTAAGTTCTAGGTGGTGGTGAGGAGGCCTGTAGGTCAAAAGTCAAATGAATGGAAATGATGTTAGGAAGCTATACCTATTAGCTAGAGGTAGACAGTTGCAAATCACCCAGTGTGGGTGCTGGGACCCCACACCCTAGCCCTCTGACGAGCAGCAAGTGTTCTTAGCTACTGAGCTCTTCTTCAGCCCCTTCCTCCAGCATTCCTTTTTTCCTCCTCTCTGCTTTCTTTCCATCTCTCCTTACACCTCTTCCCCATCTCCGTTCTTTGAGCACTAGGCAAAGATGTAAAAATAACAGAAAATCAACAAAATTTAGCAGTGTCACGGAAAAGTAGGTTCCCTGGAGAAGGCAACGTTTTCAAACGACCTTGAAAAATGAGTGAGACGGAGACCGGCTGCTTGCTGTGAAAAAGGTCATCCAGGCTTGAGCGGGCAGGCGACCGTGTGAACACTGTACTCTTGTTTGCTGCTCTTAGTGTGCTTCTCTCATTTCTCTCAGGCCTCCGTCCAAACCGAAGAACAGGAAATGTTGTCGCAGGAGATGAAGCCCTTAGCAGCAGGGCAGAAACCCAGCGTGTCCCCTCAGTTTGTCAAAGCCAAGCCGGGGTGTGAACTTGCAGACCGTGGAGCCCAGGAGGAACAAGGTAAAGAAGAAAGGAGAGGAAGGGGAAGCAGGGCTAATAGGACTCCATGGCTCGTTGGTGCTTCCTGCTGTTTCTCATTAAAATCGGGAGGGCTGTCCAGAAATCTGATGCTCATGTGTTGACGTCCATGTGTCATGGGTTGTCACCCTTTATTTATCTACCCCACTTTCTTCCTTTAAACCCAGAACCTCATGCATGCCAGACAAGCACCGTATCTCTGTAAGGTATATCCACAGCCCCCTTTTCTTCTTATTAAACTAGTAGTTTTCTAAATTCTGGCTGTATTTTGTTTAGGTTTACTTAATTTCATTCTTCTGGGAATTATAATCCCTTATTCTGACCTCTGCTATTTGTAGACGTTGATCTATTAAACTGTATTTCTGTCTTCCACTTGGTCTATATCCTTAGTTCTTTTAGTAAATAAGTTTTCGTTACATGGTGTCCGCAGCTCCCTCGTAGTCTGAGAAAAAGAAGCATTTCCCTGACTGGAGGACAGTAAAATGAACTTGGCAGTAATGGTAAAGATGGGGACACACTGCCTTCCTCATTTCTGCTAACTCTGGTTTTTAATTTTTTAATAGGTAAACTGTTCTATAGTCTAAAAGAAGGATTTATAAAAATTATCCAGTGAAGAATTTCTGTGCCATTTAATTCATCTAGTCTCCCCCCAACTCTGAAGTAAATTGTCACTTTTTAAATTTTTTATGTGTCCTTCTTGAGATTTTTTTTTTTTTTATAGTAAACATTTTCTTTTCCTTCACACTAAGATGGCAGACTTTGGTGCCTTCTATTTCTTAACAGCTGCCTAGCATTAAAAAGTATAAACAAGGGGCTGGAGAGAGGGCTCAGTGGGTAAGAGCACTGACTTAACTGCTGAATTCAGTTTGCAGCAACCACACGGTGGCTCACAACCATCTGTAATGGGATCTGATGCCCTCTTCTGGGGTGTCTGAAGAGAGCGGCAGTGTACTCATATACACAAATAAATAAATCATTTTAAAAAAGTATAGATAAAGCACAAAGCAGGTTAGCCAGCTGCTACTGATGACGTTTGTCTTTGGCATTTTCTTATAACACAAATATTGCTGTGATAAATAACATAGCATACATGCTTATCTGTACTTGCCAAAAGTTATGTACTGTATAATGTTAGTAGTTATGGAGAAATTGCCTTCCATTAACAATTTGGATAGATTCATACCAGCAATTTGAGATACCCATTTTGTGAGTACAGTGTATTACCAAACTAATTAGGTAAATACAGTGAGTGAAAAATTATACCTTATGCTGGCAAGGTGGCTCAGCATGTTAAAGTACTTGCTATGCAAAGCTGACAACTTGAATTTATCCTCAGAATCCACAGTAGGAGAAAACCAACTTCCAAAAGTTGTTCTGATTTCCAAACATGTGCTGTGGCATGTGCACACTCAAACATAAAATAATTAAAAAAATTTAAAAATTATCTGTGCTATTTAACTCATTTTTTGCCTGATAATGGAGTAGTATCTCTCTTGTGATAAGCACTGTCTTTCTCCTTTCTTGGAAATCGTATAGTTTCCCTTTGCCCAGTTTTCTCTTGTTTTATTATCTCCTTATTCATTTTGGGGGTGCTTTATATATTTGTTTTATCTTGTATCCTAATGTAGTTTTGTAGTTTGTGGTAGAAACTCTGAGGTCTTATATAACTGTCATTTGAATACTTTTATATTATTAATATCATAAGCTACCATTTACTGCCTGGGGAGTAGGTTAACATGCAGGCTGCTTTTTGTAATTTCAGGCACTGAGACTGGAAACGAGTCCAGGAATGTGACGCTAAAGCAAGGCCTCTGGGAAGGAATGGAAGCAGAACAGAGCCCCTCTAGCAGATTAGCAAAGGACGCAGTTGAGCGTGAAGAAACTTGTGACCCTGGAGAAGAGTCTTCTGGTGTTTCCCATGAAGACAGCCGGCCTTTGCGTAATGAAAATGGTGTAAATTCTGCCGAGAACTCAGCCCACGCTAAACACCAGAGCATCTGTCCAGGGCGAAAAGTGCATGGATGTGATGAGTGTGGAAAGACTTTCAGTCAGCACTCTCGCCTCATAGAGCACAAGAGAGTCCACACTGGAGACAGGCCCTACAAATGTGAAGAATGTGGGAAAACTTTCCGATGGAGGACTGTTCTTATTCGACACAAGGTGGTGCACACTGGAGAAAAACCATACAAATGTAATGAATGCGGCAGGGCTTTTGGCCAGTGGTCAGCTCTTAACCAACACCAGAGACTTCACTCGGGAGAGAAGCACTACCACTGCAATGAATGTGGCAAAGCCTTCTGCCAGAAAGCAGGCCTCTTTCACCATCTCAAGAGCCACAGGAGGGACAGGCCGTATCAGTGTCTTCAGTGCAATAAGAGCTTCAACCGCCGTTCCACACTCTCTCAGCACCAAGGAGTTCACACTGGTGCCAAACCCTACGAGTGCAGTGACTGCGGGAGAGCTTTTGTTTATAACTCATCTCTTGCTACCCATCAGGAAACCCATCACAAGGAGAAACCCTTCATTCAAAGTGGTCCTACTCGGCAGCAGAGGAACCACACCAGGGAGAAGCCCTACAGGTGCAGTGTATGTGGAAAAGCATTTGTTCAAAAAATAAGGCTTACAGAGCATGAGCAAATTCATACTGGAGAGCGACCGTATAAATGTGCTGAGGGGGGGAAGGCCTTTATTCAGATGTCGGAAGTCACAGAACATTAGGGAACTCACGCCGTGGGAAGGCCCTACAAATGTGATAAATGTGGCAAGACCTTGAGACCCGAGTCAGAGCTTTGTAAGCACCAGAGAATTCATAATAGAAGTGGTCCCTAAAAGTGTAATGAGTGTGGGGAATTGTTCACACAGAACTCAACTCTTTTTTTTTTTTTTTTTCCGAGACAGGGTTTCTCTGCGTAGCCCTGGCTGTCCTGGAGCTCACTCTGTAGACCAGGCTGGCCTCAAACTCAGAAATCCACCTGCCTCTGCCTCCCAAGTGCTGAGATTAAAGGCATCTGCCACCACCGCCCAGCAGAACTCAACTCTTAACTCATCATCAGACTAGTCACAGAAGAGCAGGTGCTCTGTGTGATGACTACAGGGAAGCCGTCTCACAGTGTAGGCGGGTGAGAAATACTGGATTCATAATGCTTTGTGGCAGCACTTCAGCCTTTGCTGCTATGAGACCATAAATATTTGATGAGCTCCCTCTGTGTACTGTCCTTTGTATGGGGCTGTGAAGGACGTCTAACTCCAGATTTCTTAGAACATTTACAATTTGGCTTGAGCTATGGAAGTCTACCATAGTTAAAGAGAAGGATAGTGGAGTTGATGCCCGGTGTGTTTTAGAATTAAGTAGTAGAAAGTAAGTATCATAAAATTTGAAGGGCAGACTCCTCGTATACCTGCTCAGGAAAGCAGGTATTTTTATTGGAAATAACGGTTTAGTGGGTAGATCTGAAAGAGAAAAGGAGAAAACATTTGATGAAACAGATGAGCAGAAGCAAGAGTGCAGGTAGTTTAGGGGCCAGCCTACTAGAGAGCTGTTTTAAGTGCTTAGCTGATGGGCATTAGATGGAACTAGCTTGAGGACAGAGTAGGAAGATGGTCGGTCCACAAATGCTAGCCAGCACTTGTAATGCATTGACAGAGCTCTCTGCTCATGTGTCTCTAAAATACCTCTAAGTGCAGATGTATTATAGAAATGATACTGTCATACATACTTGTTTATCACAGCATATCTCAAGATGCTGAGGCAGGAGGATTAGGAGTTTAAGGGCAGCCTGAACTACATGAAACCTAAAGAAAAAGAGAGATGGCTCGGCAGTTAAGAGCATTTGTTGCTCTTGTAGATAACCTGGGTTTGGTTCCTATCACCTGCATGGCGATGGCTCAAAACCATCTTTGACTCTGGTTCCGGGGCATCTGATGCCTCCTGACCTGTCGGCATGAGGTACACAAGTGATACATATACACACGTGCAGGCAAACCACTCCTACACATAAAAAGAGCAGATGACAGCCGTTATCCAACAGGGAGGAAGACCAGAAACCAAGTTCCTGTATCTGGCTGTCACATCCATAACACTCTAACACGGGCAAACATCAGCATCACCTGCAGTGTCGTGTGTTTAAAACGTCTGTGTGCACTGAATGAGGCCCTAGGTTCATTCTCAAAGCTTTGAAGGCTTACCTGGCCATGGAAGTATTATAGTCCCAGCCTCTCAGAAGACTGAGACAGGATGTCTTGCCAGCCTTGCAAACATAGTAAGAATCTGTCTCTTAAGTGTTCCTGTCCCGCTCAAAATGCTCCGTATGCCTGTGGTGTCATTGTGACTCTGGATGAGCAGGAACCACTACAGATTCCCAGAACATTTTCCCCTGCTCCACAAGGTGAACATCATTAGGGCCAAAAAACTAGAATTTTGGTGTGGTCTTTCCATTATTTCAAGTCTAAGTATTTTATGGATGGGGAAAGGACTGGAGAGATGGTTCAGTAGTAGTTAAGAGCACTGGCTGCTCATCCAGAGGACGTGAGTTCATTTCCCAGCACCCACACAGCAGTTCAGACCTGCCCATAACTCCAGTTCCAGGGCTTCTGATACCCTCACACAGACATGTGTGCAGGTAGAATGTCAATGAACATAAAAATAAATTATAAAAACAAACAAACAAAAACCCCACACATCTTAAGGTCTTTGTGTCCTAGTTCTGTTGATACTGGGTTCTTTATTCTTGAGCATCAGTGTAGCCTTTTGGTTCACATACTTTTCTGGGTGCCTAAAAGATGTTGCTGCTCTCCGATATAGGAGGCTGCTACTCACTACCCTTGTGTTGTCGAGTTGGAGCAACTGCTTTGGTGGAGAGCCTATGGTGATTTTATTAGTGAGTAGTTGGGCCACATGAAACGTGGCTCCTGGATCATTTTTAATCACTATTAAGATAGCTCATTATTTTTCCCTTACCTTGCCACACAAACTTGCCATTTAAGACTTTATCTCAGCACAGCTGCAGTCTACTCTTACCCTCTGTCCAGCTAGTCAGTGAATTTCAGGTCATTCACAGGGGAAAGGGGGAGGCAGAAAGAATTATCATCCCACTCTTTATTAGCTCTGATTAAAGTAGCATTCCCATTTCCCCAGGGCCTCTAACACAGAATAGCATCACTAGGTTGGGAATTGAGTTCCTGTTTGTGGGAATACATTCTCCCATAGAAATGATAATGGTTTTAGTTTTATGATTTATGCTTCTTGTGTGTCACATTGGCTTTTGGTGTTGAAGCTAGCATGACATTTTTAAAGATTTATTTATCGTGTGTGTTTGGGTGATGCATGCTATGACATATGTGTGGAAATCAGAGGACAACTTGGTTGAGTTTGTACTTCCGCCTTGGGATCAAGCTCAGGCTATCAGGCTTGGCAGCAAAGATCTCTACCAGCTGAGACATCTCACCAGCCTTTTCGTGATTTGAGAAACATTCTGTTCTCAAGCATCTCAAAGCAGATGAGCTGTTGAGAAAGAACCCAGCTGGACCTCCCAGGTGGGAGCTACTGACTAGGCTGATTCAGAAAGATAGAAAGTTTAAAGCCAACCTGGGTGACTTAGAACTTGTCTCAGGAAGAAAAAAAAAAGTTTAAAAGAAAGAAAAGGATTGATAAAAGGTCAATGTTGGAGTACTTTCTAAGTGTGTATGAGGCTCCACATTAAATCTCCAATACTAAAAGCTAAAACCGTTTACTGCTCCAGGTCTTCCCTAACATGAACATCAGAGCTGCATGAGTAAGCACTCAGGCTTAGCAAAACCTTCTTTTTAGTCAGCACTCGGGATCCCAGATGAAGCCAGAGACCTGTATATGTGGAGCTTCTTCTCTACTTGAGCTCAACCTGCCTCCTGCTAATCTCATGGAAACTCTTTATGAGAATATCTTCTTTAGCAGGTTAATGCTGGCAGTACCTGTCTACTCAGAATTCACAGATGTGCTACAGAAACAAAAATTAAGAGC
>JADRCD010194420.1:0-13252 GCA_019843815.1 Montemys delectorum | reverse complement strand
AAGAAGAAGAAGAAGAAGAAGAAGAAGAAGAAGAAGAAGAAGAAGAAGAAGAAGAAGAAGAAGAAGAAGAAGAAGAAGAAGAAGTTTCCTAGGGTAATTGAATCACATGCTCTCTTTTCTTCTTTAGGATCCAGGGAACTCAGCAGGCATTTAAAATATAATCCCCAAAGTGTACGATTTTTACAGACCTCACAAAGAGGATTAAGACCTAATCCTTGCCTTGAGTAGTGTGCAGTCTAATGTGGGAGCCTGACTGATAAGAAGTACTTGTAGCATAGGGCGAGAGGTGATTTCAAAGGGCTATGCAGAAGGTGAGATGAGACACATACAAGAGGCACTTGAAGAAGCCTAGGTGGAGGACTGGAAATACAAGGTGAGAACTCAACGGAACTATCCAGGTCCAGCTACAGGGTAAGATAGGAGTGGTTGGGAGCTGGAAAGATTGCTCAGTGGGTAAGAGTGCTGCACAAGACTGAGGGCCTGCGTTCCAATCCCCATCATCCACATAGAAGGCTTAGCAAAGCTGTTTGCTCTGCTGTAATCCTAGCAGTGGCGGTCCCAGAGAAAGGGAGGCCAATGAGGTTTTCCAGCTTTCCGGAAATGCAAAGACCTTATCTCAACAGAATAAGATGGAGACTGGTACCATAGGACATTAGACATCTTTCTCTGTAATATATATGTGCATACATATCTCAACACACATGCATGCATAAACCACACATAATTCATATGTATTTATACATACAAACACACACACATACACACAAACACACACACACCACAGCACACCATAAATATGGTTGTTTATCTGGTTGGCTGGAAAGGAGAGCTAATGGGAGGTAAATAACCTGTCCACTGAACACGGCATATCTGAAAACTGGGAAATGAAAGAGCTAACCATTCATTGTGTAGCATTGCCAGTTCTTTCATTCTTTGTCAGCTGGGAATGACTGAAGAAATGAGAGTGGGCATGAAGCTAGATCATGGGGACCTCGGTGCCAAACTAATTAAAATTTATATTATCCGTGAAACAGGAAGTGATGTGCTCAGCTTTGCATGTCAGAGGATCATCCCACAGGCAAATGAAAATAGGTTAGGGATAAACAGGATCCAAACAAAGGGGGTGTCACAGTAGTTTACCTAATCTAGATAAGAAAGGATGATGTGTTTAACACTGTACAAAGTTGGGAATTACAAGTCCTTAAGAAGGAAGAATCTGCAGGGTTTGGGGTGCACTGAATCCAGAAGTGAGGGATCTGGGCAAATGAAGCAGTGAAATGCCCTAACTTCTGTCCTGGACAGCTGAATGAAATGGACTGCTTCCCAGGTAGATTTGGTAATGAGGAGAAGGTATCTGTCATTTCATAGGATGCTAGTTAGACATCCACACAGATCTAAAGAAGGATTTGAATCCAGAAAAGGAACAGAACAGTACTGGGAAATGAATTAGATATGAATAAACTGCTGGGCAGTGGTGGTGGTGCACACCTTAATACCAGCACTCGGGAGGCAGAGGCAGGCAGATTTCTGAGTGTGAAGCCAGCCTGGTCTACAAAGTGAGTTCCAGGACAGCCAGGGCTATACAGAGAAACCCTGTCTCAAAAAAACCAAAATAAATAAATAGATAAACAAATACATAAATAAATAAGAATAAACTATGCTACTTTTGATGTGTGTGATGAAATCAGGAATTCATGCAGAAAAATGAAGTGAGACTATTACTAATAACTACTATTGCTATTTTAAATACTACACATTTTAAATACTATAGATACCATATGAGTGAAAATCAACACACCTGTTGAATTTAGCCACCAGAAAACTGTTGGAACTAGTGCAAGTTAGCTTTGATGACAAGAAATAACACTGAGTTAAAATATAAATCTCTCTATTTTAAATTTTCTCTATAAAATGCTTTAAAGCCGTGCTACTTATTGTATTAGAGAAACATGAGATTTCATATACATCCTTTTAAAGGGGGAAGAGTCTTGGGTAAGTTTAAACTTTGACAAGAAAGAGCCACAGATAGGAACAATGGAAAAGAAAGAGAATATTGGGAAAAAAGCTTTGGACAAGTCAACATAAGTAAGTTCTCTTCCAAAATCCCATGACTTTACTAAGCTTTAGGTAGTTCATTAGGTTTCCTGTAACCACCAATTATTTCCCCCTTGTTGAGTGGGCATAAATCCATTCAATAGCTCTTGGTTACTGCCAAACTGTGTATGACAGTATTGTGCCCTTAGAGTAACATGCCATGCTAGTTATTGCTAATATCATGGCTGGGCAGGAATATTGATTGGTTACTTTTCTTTTTTGGAAGCTTCCATGGTGCTGTCTGGTACCATGAAATCTAGTCATCAGGGGGAAAGCCTTTTAGATCAGATCTAGCTTTGGTCCTCTGGGTCTTATGTCCAAGGTACATGGTGCCTTCAGCAGTAGGGACCACCTCACACCCCCACACAAACCCACAGGCATAACCAGAGCACATGGGGAAGATTTGTCATGAAGCATGGGAAACAGATCTTAATGTAAGGGAGGAAAGGAACTCTGGAGGGCTATTACCAAGAGGGGTTTTTGTGTAAGCTAGAAAGTTAGTGACTATCAGTCCCAGGAGGGGCAACTCAGGGGAGAATTGGCAGGGACAGATAGGGAGAGAGCTCGGCAGGCTATGAGGCTAGAAACCGTGCAGTGTAAGTTCTTCATCCCATGTTATCATGTCGTTTTCTCTAGTAATGTTCTGCAGGACAGGTAGAGAGAGGTGGAGGAGCCAGTTAGATTTCTCCAGGATTAGTTTTCCCTTTCCCAAGTGGGTGTAAAGGGAATCTGGAAGGACAAGGTTGGTTTTGAAAAATACAATGGTGCACATGGTCAATGATGAGAGTAAGACAAGTTTAACATGCAAACTTTTATCCTGTGGAACAGGAAAGAAGTTAGAATTTATAATGAAAAATAACTGGTCATCAAAATGAGAAGAAAGAGCCAGAGGGTTGGTGGCATCAGATTTTTACTGTACAAGGATTTCTCTCCAGTTAGAGACTGAGAAATGGACTTTAAGTGATTCCTGGGCTGTTATGGACTGCTCTGCAATAGATCCACTTCACAGGAGTGGAATGAAAGATTAGCATAACATTCATATTTAAAATATTTTCTATTAGCTTAACATATACTTTTATAGTTTTAGTACAAGGGGTACTAAGGAAATTTTCATGCAAATATATTTCTTCCCATAACCTTTACCCTCTTCTTCTGTCCCATCTCCTCTCTCGCTCCCTAGACAATTCTACACTTACCTTGATTTATTCATGTTTTGTGTGGACAGAATTTTGTCCAGGTTAGACTGTCTTGAAATTCACAAGCTCCCTGCTTGACACTCCAGCTGCTGGTATTATAGGCGTTTACTACCAGACCTAGTTTAACATGAAAAATTTTTATCAAGTATTATTTTCTTTGACTTGCATATTCAACCTGTTTTGTTATCTAGCAGTATTAGGATTAGTTGTGTTTGTTCATGGGCTAACATTCTGCCTAAAAGGCATATTTTCTGCCTAGCAAAATAAATGGCTATTGCTTCAGTTTTAACATTATGAGCTATTAATAACTTTGGCCAGTGTCAGATTATTTAATAATTTAAACTTAAAACTTAGAATGCCCAGTTTCAACAGATAGTTTCTTGATCAAATTTCGGAGCCATAAAAATCAAGACATTTTGGAATCTAACCAAATTCTGATTCTATAATTCTGTATTCCAGTCTTATCTTTGAGGTTATTTTAATGTCGTGAAAATCCTAACACAGTTAAATATTCTATAATTCAGTGTGTGTGCTTTCTATATCAACACAAGAGGAAAGTCATTGATTAGAGGGATGTCAGGTGGCTTCATATGAACAGTTGAGAGACTAAATATCCAAAAGCAATCAGAAGAAAATCCAAAGTCTAAGACTCATTCTTCCATAGCCCGACCATCAAAATGCTATTGTCAAAGAGACCAAATGCTGTATTATGGTCTGTAGTTCGTGTGAAAATGAAGCCTATCTCTATCATGGTTCCATAAGGCTTATTTAACGGGCCATCTTGGAGCCTGGGACTATAAAGATAAGTGTTTTATTTTGGCAGAATTTGGTGTAACGATCAGCATTTATTTTAAGAAATGCACTGAAATTACCATGTTCACTGTGAATGTTTAGAAATAAATATTTCCAAAACGGCACTTAAGATATTGTTACACTCAAAGGTCTCCTGTGTCTCTCTTAAATAGCCATTGTTGGAGAATGAGGTTCTACTCATATTTTGGACATCTTAATAAAATTAGATATATATGCAGTTCTAAATGGCCAACAAGAATCTTCATTTCAAGGTACTCTTTAGGTTTATTGAAAGGGCTGTGTAAGCTGTAGCCACATCTGACAACTTGAGCTTGATCCTTGAAACCTACAAGTTAGAAAGAGAAAACCACTCCAAGTTGTGCAGTCATCTCCATAGGAGCTCTGTGGCACATGTTTTCACGGACATGATTGTGCACGTGCATTTGCACGCACGCACGCGCACACAGACACACACACACACACAGACACACACACACACACACACACACACACAAGCACACATATGATTTAAAAAGTTAATTTACATACATTTATCCCAGATTTTTTAATTAGTGAGTTTTAAGCGTGCCACAGTTTGTCAGTCCATTAGACTTAGAGTTCCGTTTATTGCTGGTGACTATGTTCATAAAGCAAATTACATCATTTTTCTTTTAAGGCCTTTACTAATTGAGTATTTTGGATGCTTTGAAAAATAAGAAGATAGAAAATTTGCATTATTTGCAGCCATCAAAATAATACTTGGAAACATTACTTATACTGAAGAATATTTTCTCATTGGGCTAAGTAGTTTAAAAATAGCATGGGCTTTTAATGTCAGAGTGCATATACTTCATGTAGCAACATCGAAAACTTCTGATATTTCTGCTTTTTCTTCTTCAACAATTTTTTAAAACATGAAAGTCATAGTTTGAGTCTTACTTATACATATTCAGTAAAAAGATTCATTTACTAGTTGAAAATTTTAACATAAAGCTTGTGACATTAAGGATTTATTTTTAATTTTTTTGTCCATCTATATAAAATCCTGAAAATATCTAATCTTTTTGATGTTTAAATTCTATTCCCAGGGATATACCCCAATAAAAGGATTCAAAGACAGAAAAAAAAGCCCTTCTTATAAAAAGAACACTAACAAAGTTAGTTACAGTACTAAACACTGAAGCAATCTAAATGTCTAATAGCAAGGACTTCTCAATACGTTATAGTAGTAATGAAATATTATATTAGTAAATACATGATTAATATGATTTCTCAGAATGGTTATGAGACTGTGCTTATAAGTAGCACTTAAGAAAAATCTGTAGTGTTATGATGGTATAAGTTATACTTCTTGTGTAGATACAGATTCAAAGGAATCATTTAAATAGTGAACATGTAAATTTGAAAGGATTGTTACTGTTTCTTTTTCCTGTTTGGATTTTCCTCTGTATTTCATACAGAATGCACAGTTTCATGTATACTAACAAGATGCTCCACTGTTATGTTGTCTTCATTATCCTTCCTACTTGTAATTTTTTTTTCAACTTAATAACCGAGTCTTACTAAGTTACACAGGCTAACCATGAACTTATTCTAGCCCAAGCAAACCTTGAACATGTGATCCTCTTATAATCAGGATTACCGGCTTAAGCCCTTTAAAAATTATTTTCAGTTGATATGATGAGAAATATGTATATAGTAGAGAGCTTTTAAAGATGGTATGCTCGGTATTAAAGAAAATAATCTCTCATTAGTAAAGGTTCTGTTAGTTATACTGCTTATGTCTACTACTTGGTACTAATGAAATCTTGAATATAAAACAAGGAAATCATCTGGATGGTATGATGGATGCAGTCTGAAATCAAGGACAGCACTACCTCTGACAGTGAAGGGACACAAAACCAGCTGTGTGAGTCCTTTCTAGAAGATACAGGTGGCTCTTTTCTCCTTGAGAAGAACAGCAACTTGTCATAGGCAGAAGGAAGTCACAGGTGAACTTTGGGATATGTTTTCTATGTTGTGAGCTTTCCCTCTTTTAGAGAAATGGCATCTATATGGTGCACTGTCAGACAGATATTTGTTTCTTTTTGCTTGTTTGTTTTTAAATACTTTAGTTTTCAGGATGTTTCCTTTTATGATATATTTAAATGCTCAAGAAAGCACCTTCATAGTGACACCATGTTCTAGTTTCATTTCTACTGCTGTGATGAAATAACAAAACAAAAGGCAACTTTATGGGAAACATGTTTATTGGTTCTGTAATTCAAGGTCATATGTGGTTCATCCTTCCCAGGAACTAAAGACAGGAACTCAAGTCACATCTCATCCATAGCCAATAGCAAAGAGGGAAGAAACACATTCTTGATTGCCTGCCTACTTTTACCTGGCTTCATTTCTTCTATATGTTGAAGGAATCCGTGCTTGGGGATAGTGTTGCCTACAATGGGCGAGGTATTCCTATAGCACTTAAGCAGACAGTCCTTAGCAGACATGCCCAAAGACCAATCTGATGTAGATAATTCCTCATTAAGGTGCTTTTACCAGAACCTCTCAGGCCGGCCAGGTCTTGTACATCTTGTGCCAGGAATCAGCTGGATAAGTGTAGCTGTCAGCCTTCATCAAAGAAACTTCACTTTGCAACAGAAAGCGAACCACTGAAGAAAACCACATCTGCTCAAAATACAGAGAATGGCTGATCAGAGAATGTCATGTAAGATAAGGCAGAAAGATTGTAAGCGGTGAAGACCAGGAAATCTGGGAGATTTCGTCTCCTAGAAATGACAGAAAAGATTCACTTCTGATACACCAGCAGTCTGGCTGTCTCAGCAAGACTTGAAGAAGTATAGCATCAATAGATGTGCTAAGATGGGAAGGGGAAATTTCAAAAGGCCCTACTCAGAGACAAAGGAAAGCAGTCAACTGAAGGATACTGAGAGCAGGAGACTCCTCACCAGTGATGTGCTACTTAATCGCTTGTATAATAGCAACAGGGCATTCCTGAACATACATGTACATATACATACATGTCAGTGTGTTTGTGTGCATGTGTGTGAAACAACAAAATAAGAAAAGATTATGATTTGGAGAGGGAGCAAGGGTAAGGGGAACATGAGACGAGTTAGAAGAAAGGTAAAAGGGAAATTAAGTAATTTTATTTTAATTTAAAAATAAATAAAAGGATATTTTCTTACCAAGTGATGCTTGGCTGTGTCAAGTTGCCCCATTAAAACCAACCATCACTTTCTTATTACAGTTGAAAAATTTACGGTAAGTATAGCTAAGTATTGTTTCCTGAAACACTTCTCGGTTTTATTGAGAGGAGGTAAGCCAATAGATAGGACAGGTAAACTGCCAGACATACAGAAATAAAAGTCAGAATGTATGATTTGTGGTTTGGATGAAACTTGTTGGCGAAGGCTACCACAGAGGGAAGAACAGTTTGTTACTTAGAGTGCACTTGAGAAGCTGACCAGTCCTTCAGATTCGAAAGAGTCCCAGACCTCAGTGGCTGGGCTGATCTGAAGGAGATGCTCCAACCCTGATGTCAATTCTCAGAGAGTTCTCTAGCACATCTAGATTACTGAGCATGAAAAGTAACTTTATTCCTTCGATGACTATAAACACTTTAAAAGATTCTACTTTGGATTTTCAAGTAGATATTCAATATTAATGATTTTCAACATACCCCAAAATGTGTGATAACTTTGTAAACCTTTCCATTCACACAGTCCTTGGACTATCTTATTTTTCTTAATTTTCATTTTCTACCTTGTATTGATTGACTATAGTACTTTCCTTAGTAATAGGAACTTGCATGATGGTATAATATTTTTAAAAAGAATTAATGCCATATCCTTATTGGGGCCAAAGAATTATTAGACTATACTATATCCAGATAATAATTCAACCCCCAAAATACTAGCTATTAATTTCAGAGAAGACATGAAGGAATCCTGAGTGCACCTTGCTAAATGAAGGAAGTAATCTGGAAAACTATATATTTTAGGATGCAAAGTATGTGGCATTTTAGAAATGGCAAAACTATAGAGACAGAAAGTGCAGTGATTCCAGCAACTGGGGAGGGAGTGGCATGCTCAGAACAAGGCAAGGGAGGAGACATGGCATTGTACGTTTAGGAAACCAATAGTCCATTGGATGGAGAGCTAAGCATAATATAAACTATGGATGTTGGGGAATAATGAAGTTTCATCAATTACATTGAATGTTCCCTTTAGATGAACTGTGTTTTTACTGGAAGACGCAGTGTATTTATGGGAACACAGAGTGCATAGAAACTCTAGACTTTCTTCTCAACTTTGTTGTGAACTCAAATTATCCCAAATAATGCATATTAATCTTTAACTATTACTTTTTATGTTTATTTCTGTACTTTTGTTAGTGGAAGTGTGTGTGCGTATATATTTATGTGAAAGCCAGAGGTCAAATTTAGATGTCACCTATCTTCTTTTTAAAGTTTGGTGTGTTTACTGCCCTGAATCTAGAGAAACAGACTAAACTCTTGGCTCAGGAGCACCAGGAGTCTATCTCTGCTTCCCCATAACTGGGATTACAAATGATCATCCCTGTTTAACATGGGTGCTACGTACCTAACTCTGACCTTCATGCTTGCAAAGCAAACACTTCACTAGTTGATCTATCGCCACAGCCATCTTTAAATACTTTTAAAGGAACTATGGATTTATATGGGAATTATGAATAGAGTGTAATTGTGCTTACAGAAATAATTTCTTTATTGTGAAGTTTCATGAAGTAACTGTGCTGGAAATCTAACAGTATTAGTAGCTAACAGTATTAATCTTTGTGTCTGAATAGGCTGTCGCATTTTGTAGGGGTCAAGTCAGTAAGATACGAGGAGGGGTGTCTTAATGTTTGCCACATGCAATTCTATCAAGGGCTTTTGTACTAACCTCTCATTTTCTTTGTTTATATTCCTTCTGAAAGTCTTTCATTTCTCAAAGGGAACTCTGGTCTTTTGCTGCTTCTCTGCATTTTATTTTAAACCTAATCTTTCTTAAAAGTGGTAATACGGATGCCACCTGTACACACAACTTTTAAAGGAGACTGTGGTTCGCCAGAATAATTTGTTTCTCTATCAGAGAAGTCAGGAGAGGTACAGATGGTGTGCCCAGTGAGCCGAGGAGCCAGGACAGAGAGCTATTAATTTTCACAGCGCCCTTTTGCTATTTTATGGTCCCAAGAACTGTTATCATTCAGAATCTGCTTTATATAGCACACATCCGTGAAGTTTGAAAATAAAATTAACTTATATACTTTAAGAATACTTACTGTGCTCTAAGTATAGGCTATTCTATTAGTTATCTATGGCTAAGGAATAAATCATAGTGGCAACAGCAAGCTCAAAATGTGTGCAGATCTTGCGTCTATGTGAGACATTTGGATTTTTTTTCCTCACAGTCTCACTTGATCGAAACCAAGTATTAGCAAAGTATGCCCCCCACACATACCATTTTAACCATACCAATACCATTGCCATTTCAGTAGGCTTTAATACCTTCTCTGGATAGTGAGGTCTACCCACGGTGGCTCTTAATTTTTCCAAAAACTTTAGGCTGAAAAATGTTGCACAAACATCGCTTATTTTCCATTTCAAGTGTAGGAAATCAGAGGTTACTATAATAACATGATCTCTGGGGATGGGTAATGGATTCCTGAAGCTGTTTCAGGAAGAAAGTGTTGAGATACCATGCCATGCCTAAATCCTTTTGAGAAGAAGAAAGCAATTCAAAGTGGCTTCTAGACCATGCGAAGCTGGGGTATTGGAAGATCTGGGAAGCAGTCTTCAGAGGCTCTCAAGTTGAAAGTGGCAGCTACGAAACAGTAAAGCTAAAATGAAACTCTAAAGGAAGGATCAAGACCATATGGCCACTTTGTGACCTTTATGGACTACTCTGAGAGATGCCAGATGAGTGACATGCTTAAGAGATACAGATTCACAGGGAAGATATTATCACCCAGCACTGAGTGCAGAAAACTCTGAGCAGAGGATCAGAAGGTGAATGAAGACTTCTTCCAGAATTATTAGGAACATGATTAGAAAGATTCTAGAAATTTGGGTTGATGAATATGCCATGCTTGTTTTCCATTTCATCCCCAAGCTTTAGGAAGTTGGGTGCTGTTGGCCCTGGCTCCCTGACGACACATTAGTTTTACTGTATGTCTTATGGAGGTATAATTGTTGTGCACCTGGACTTCTGTGATGTGTGTATTGTTTTAAAGAATTTGGTCTATTACAAAATTTCCAATCAGTCTGGCAGTGCTGGCACTTGCCTTTAATCCCAGCTCTGGGGAGGTGGAGGCAGGCAGATCTTTACGAGTTTCAGCCTCATCTACAGAGCCAGATTCAGGACATCCAGCATTGTTACATAGAGAAAGCCTGTCTTAAAAACACAAACATTAACAACAATAGAAAACCAAGAAACTCCCAATCTATAATAACTTGATACTAGAGTACAGATCTGTCTAGGCAATGAACAGAAACTCAGCAGGATGGAGTTTGCATGCTACATTGCATACAAAATTTGCTCTTAGAAAAAGTTCCATGGTTAAGTCTAAAAGTGTCACATCTGATCACCCAATGTTTAATTTTCTCTGCCCTTACTGAAAATAATGTGCAACTTGGAAAATATTGTGCTATAGTTGAATGGCTGATGTCCCTTCCCATTGTACCACCTTCAGTAGCCAGCCTGTAAGAAAATATGGAAGTAAATGAGATTCTTCCATAAGAAACGAAATAGATACAAAGATGTGTTCTAACGGGAATTCTCAATGCTTACATGACTTAGGTATATGAAAAAGTGTTTTTTCCTATACTACATTAGAGAGATAGAAGTCTGCATTTCTAAATCCCCAAGTGATTCAGATATAGTGTATTAGAAGAGGAAAAATATACCATACATAAGTAGTTCTCAACCTGTGGGTCATGACCCTCCATATCAGATATCTTATTATCTGATATGGACTTGCATATCAAATATTTACACTATTACTCATAACAGTAGCAAAATTATAGTTAGGATGTAGCAATAAAATAATTTTGTGGTTGCATATCAAATATTTACATTATTACTTGTAACAGTAGCAAAATTATAGTTAGGATGTAGCAATAAAATAATTTTGTGGTTGGAGTGATCATCACACCATGAGGAACTGTATTAAAGGCTCACAGCATTAGTAAGGCTGAGAACTGCTGCCTTAGATGATTTAATTAACTCCCAATATAACAATTTCAGTTAAAGTAGGAATTATAGATCTCTTCAGAAATACTTAAAGATCTCTATGGGTGGAAATGGGGCTGGAGAAATAGTTCAGGGGATAAAAGTTCAGAGGCCCTGAGTTTGAGTCCCAGCACCTTCAGTAACAATCTGTAACTCTAGCCCTGGTGAATTGGGAGCTTCTCGTCTCCACCAGAACCCCACTCTTGTGTACGTACTGTCACAGAGACATACACTGCGAATAATAAAAACCTACTGCACTCGCTAAGATTGGTCTCTGTCCTCCTAAAAGGAGGTGTTATGGAAAAGTAGAAATTCTGTAGTGGGTAGAACAGGGTAAACAATTTCAGTGCCCCCTCACTCTGGAAGATGTGATCTTCTCTTAGGAGATTTAGCAGTTGGTTTTGTTTTGTGGTGCAGGTGATTGCAGCCAGGGTCACTCCCATGTTAGGCAAGTGATCTTTCACTGAGTTATATGTAGGGGTCAGTTAATACCAGCAATCCCTGCATTCCTTCCTTACCATCCTTATGCCCCGTATTGACCCTACATTGACTCTCTCTTATGTTTGTACACTAGGGAAGCAGTTGCAGGTTGACATAGGGCTGAGCTTTATGCCTGTATTTCAACTCTTCTTGAATGGTCGTTATAGGGCAAAAGAACAAAGAGTCGTCCATGGGATGAACCTATGGTGATCTTCTTGTGAGATGTAGGTTTCAGGCTCCTTTATTGTAATTTGCATATTAAAGCTGTGGATTCTGAAACTGCCAATACCAATTTTTTTGTTGTTATGAACCAATGTTGAAAAGTTCATAAGGGTTGTAAAAATGCTGTCTAATCTGCTCACACACACAAATGTTTCTTCCTCTGTTGCTCTTTCTGTTGCTATTTATAGCAGCTAATCTACAGGAGATAAACTCTCATCTTAGGGTCTGATATAAATAACCATGATGCTTAAACTCTGATATGCTGAAGAAATCCAGGTAATTTGTATATAATCAAAATACAACACACACACACACACACACACACACACACATCTTCGATACTAATGCATTAATATGTTAAAGTAAAGTACAATAAAAGATTCACCTGACCTCAATGATATTTTCACTCAAATGCCAGTGTTCCTAATGAGCTGAGTTGGGTTGAACTCCTGCGGGAACATTTAGAAAGGAACATCAGTGGTGGTCTTTCGAGCTATGCCCTTGAGTTGTAATCTTCCCTGGGAATAACATACAAATGCAGACATGAGCATAATGAACTCAATGGAATACAGCTGTCTAGTTTGCCCCATGTCTGTTCTGATATCTTCAGGCATAGAAGTGTGAACATCTGCTTGTTTTCATCTACACTATATTGTGACCCATAAAAATCTGGAAATCTTCAGGTTAAAAAAAAAAATGAAGTGCGTAAAAATGTCCCCTTTAAAGGTGAACTCAACTAATATCCGTTTTGCCCTAAAAGGATGTATATTAATGACTTCGATTTTGCCTAACATTCTTGTTAATACTTTATTCATTTTAGCCACTTAAAAAGAAGTTTAATCTACAATGTGACCCTCAGGTAATGTGACTGTAGTCATTAAATACTTAGACAATATAAAGACCAAAGTTTGGGGCAGGAGTAAAAGTTTAATCTTATAAGTAAAATTATTACAAATAACTACACTATTTTTCAATACTTTTAATGAGTGTAAATATTATTAGACCTAAATAATAAAATATTTTATGGCTTAAATAATGAGTTTGATTAAATTTTTTTATATTTTAATCATAAAACTTTAATTATTTCAATAGAACTTTGATTGATTTGAAGCAACCCTACTGTGTAGTTTCATAATTTAAATTTTAAAATGGAATTATGATAAATACAAATTATTTTCATTTTATAATACAATTAATTGAACCCCAATGTAA
>JADRCD010194419.1:0-10826 GCA_019843815.1 Montemys delectorum | reverse complement strand
GCTGCCACCCTGCCACCCTGCCACGCTGCCACCCTGCCACCCTGCCATGCTGCCACCCTGCCACCCTGCCACCCTGCCACCCTGCCACCCTGCCACCCTGCCACGCTGCCACCCTGCCACACTGCCACCCTGCCACCCTGCCATGCTGCCACACTGCCACCCTGCCACCCTGCCACTTGCCACCTTAGCACTGGCCCTTTCCTCACTTCCATTTAAGACAAGGATGAAGAAGCCTGCCCTGCCATTGCTGCAAGTCCAGTTAGATGATGGTTCTACTTTTGTACCTTCCCCATATGAGACATTCATGTCACTACGAACATAGGCTTGCAGGCAGAGCGTGACACAGAACACAGGAAGTGGCCCTGTGTGGACGCATTTTTCCACAGAGTATGGAATGGGATGGGCCTCATGAATGGACCCAGGAAGGGAGGGTGTGGGCACAAAAGGGGTGGTGGAAGTCAAGCTGTGCAAGCCTGGAAATGCAGAGAACGCTTCAGGGACCTGAGGATTGCTCTGCTGCTTGGTAACAGGGATGGGACATGGATGTGAGTTCAGAAATATCCTGCTGGAACCACTGTCAGTCAAGCCAGGACTGTCAGTCTCTTCATCTGCAGCTGACACACATGCTGGCATGTTACCCTGCAAAGATCAGTGGCATTATAAACACCCTGAGAGTATCGTGCAGCTCTAGGTGCCTAGTAGTAGGTGGCCCTCCCCTGCATGGACTTCCCTTGGGACAGTATGCAAATAGGAATTCCATGAGTTCCCATGAGGAAGACCTTGTATCTGCCATGTACATACAAGGTACATTGCACAGACACTGGGGTTAACATGGGAAGAGCCCCTTCATACATGCAACTCCAACATCAACCAGTGAAATAGGCCATCCTTCACCACTGCCCATTGCTACCTACCTCCCCAGCCTGCCTCCGAAGATGCCCCTTCAGAACTTTTATAAACAGTAAGATTGCTGGTAAGTGGTGAGTGTGCCATCTCTGACTCCATTTTTCACATTTTTGTTCCATGCTCCCTCACACAGAACTCAGGACAGTTGGTCTTGAAGAAGCCATGGATATACTATTGTGGCTGGACTCCACCTCCAATGTACCATTAAGACTAGGAAAGCAGAAGGACCTCTCCTTTAGGCATGATACACCCTAGCACTTGCCATCTAGCCTTCCAATGTTCATATCAGAAGTATGTGTTCTCTCCAATACACAGATCCATGACTCTGAGTAATTAATTGTGTGTGGAACTGCTAATGAATAGAGCCTCCAACTTGTGGAACCCACCTTTCCCTGGGCATGGGTCCTTCTGCTCCCATATGTAATCAGTACCAAGCCAGATAGTCTCCTTGAATGCTCTCCATGTGACTGTCTGTCTACCTTTAGACCTCAGCTGCAGTACAGACTTGAGGATGGTTCTATAAGTGGTAGACACACATCTCTGGGGTAGCAGTACCACTCTGTTTGAGCTCACACTGCCTTTCCACCCTTCCTCAGACTTTCAGAGGTTTCTAGGCACTTAGTGGATGCTCACTAAACAAAACCTCCATTGAACAGAAGTCCTCATTTTGTCAATGTTGGGTTTGGGGATATTTCTCCCAAATTCCTCAACAATCCCACTGCTGGTTCTCCAGGTATCTGGTTCATTTTTACCATTAACTGTAACTGTTGGAAATTAAAGAAATTAAGATACATTGCAAGCTGGGGATGTGGCTCAGTAGCAGAATACTTTCCTAACAAGGGAATGGGGATGGAAACAGGAATAAAGAAAGAGAAGGGGAGGCCCTTCCCAAGATTCTCCATCTATGTTTAGTATTTGCTCAATATCCAGAGCCTGTAGAGCCATCATGGATCACTGCTCCCATTTCTTCTATAATTAATGTGGAGAAAAAAAAGACCAAGAGAGTTTAGACAATTTATCCAAGACCGTCAGCCAGTCAATAAATGTTTGAACAAAACTCCAACCCTTCTAATTGCCACTGTTGCCTTTGGGGCACAATATAATGTTGTTGTTTAATGTGCCCTTAGTTGGGATAGAAGTCTCACTCATAGCTGGAAAGATGAGGCTGTGAGTAGCAGAAGAGTGAGAATAGAGGGTGGGGGAAGATAAGGCAGGAGAAGGGAAGGAAAGAGGACAGAGGTCAGGAAGGGTAAGGAGGGGAGGAGAAAGGAAGAGAGAGGAAAGAGAGAGAAGGAGAAAAGAGAAGAGAAGAGGGCCCTGCGGTGCTTCCCAAGTTGGACATTAGTGGTAACTTCAAAGTAAAGAATGGGTCTATTAATTCAAAAACAATTAAAATAAGATGAATGCAATTCACCTTGTAAGCACTGACTCAAAGGCATATCTTACCTGGGCCAATCAAAGCGCTCACCGTCTGATGGTAGTTTTACAGGGAATGCGTACATACCCACAGCACTTCAACCACATCAAGGACCATTTGCTACCATGCAGCTGGGAAGTGAAGGCTGTACTGAAAATGCAGAATCTTTGCCTCAGCTAGCCCATGCTTCCAGAAACATGGGGCTGGAAGCAGAAGGAGGTATTGTCATTAGACGCTTGGGGAGGCTTGTTGGCGACAGGAAAATGGATATTGTCGGTGATAGTGACAGAGAAAGCATGAAATGACACAACTCAGTTAACCAGAGTCATTAGAGATGCTTGCAAATAAAAAAAGAGCATGTCCATGGAACTATGAAAGAAGTTTCTTCACTAGCAAGGCCTCAGTATCTTCTTCTCTGTCGTTAGGGAATTTAACTGTATCACACCAGCTCCATGACTCTGTATAGATTCAGGGACCACTTGGTGGGTGAAGTGAGACCCAAAACGTACAAGGAGAAAAGGACATTACTTTATTGACAGTCATTACTCTGCCCAAGTCCAGAGACATAACTCTACATAGATTTAGAGGTCCAATTGTGCTGACAACAGGCAAATATAGTAAATCTCTTAGTTTTTCAAAGGTCTCTGTACTGGCTAGTTTTGTGTGTCAACTTGACACAGGCTGGAGTTATCACAGAGAAGTGAGCTTCAGTTGGGGAAGTGCCTCCATGAGATCCAGCTGTGGGACATTTTCTCAATTAGTGATCAAAGGGGTAGTGCCATCCCTGGGCTGGAAGCCTTGGATTCTATAAGAGAGCAGGCTGAACAAGCCAGGAGAAGCAAGCCAGCAAGGAACATCTCTCCATGGCCTCTGCGTCAGCTCCTGCTTCCTAACCTGCTTGAGTTCCAGTCCTGACTTCCTCTGGTGATCAACAGCCATGTGGAAGTAAGCTGAATAAACCCTTTCCTCCCCAATTTGCTTCTTGGTCATGATGTTTGTGCAGGAATAGAAACCCTGACTAAGACAGTCTCCTTTTCACTCTCTCCTGAGTATGAGCTGTCATTGTGGATGCCCAGGTAGGACTGCTGTACAAAAGGGAGGGGATGTCAGGAGGACTACACAGGTGCCAGGTGACCCTCCCCATGGCCAGACTCATCTCTCTGCGTCCATCTGGTAGGTCAAACCTGGCCCAACTCTTGGAATAACCCAGTCATGGGTAGAGACACAGCCAAGAGGCAGGTTTCTTAGGGAAAAGGGGCTATGAAGCTTCAAAGTGCAAAAAACCTTTCAGGCCTATAGCTCCTCCTTGCTCAGGATCACATTTTCAAGAGAAACAATGCATCGCATCCCCTTGCCAGGGGCTAAAAACCTCTTCTGTCTGCTTTCACTTTTACAGCAACTACACATCTACACTACAGGTCTACACTGCTTGTTTCTGTCCTTGTTATAACATCCATGCTTTAACCTGGAGACCTCCAGAGCAATTATAGAGACACACAATAGCAGTGATTAAACACAAGGGGAAGCATTGGACACAGTCAGACAGAGATTACACTCCCACAATGCTGCAGAGAAGCAGGCACCTGGCATGGGGTGAGCCCTCTGTGGTGTTCTCCAAGGGTGCCTGGCAATCAGTGACAAGATAGTCACTGAGCCTTCACTGCACCCAGCTTCATCACAGACACCATGTGGAATACATTAGAAAGGGGGACTTAAGGAGCTCATCACTTAGCAGGGGATCAAGTTGTGCAAATCAGAAGAATCTGAAGAGCAATTGTCATAAATAGGGATTCTGAAAAAGAAGAGATTAGACTTGGCTGAAGTTGTTGAAAAGATGTAGATGAGAATATGAGACTTAAGTGATCTTGGAAAGAAGGCATAAAATGTGACTCTCCTAAAAGAAGACAGGGACATGCTGGAAGTATGGTCTAGTGCAGAGGTCACTAAGAGGAAGAGGAGCGTCTGGACGGGGCTTCTGAGGTTCATCTGCATGAAGCAAGGGCAGTTTATGGCATGGAGAGCTCGGGTTCACAGAGAGGATGTGAAAGGACCCACTCAGTGAATCATGATGGTTTGTGAGTTGCTTATGCAAGCAGGAAAGGATAGCATAGCCTCAGAGCTGTGAGCTGAACTTCCTCACTTCTATGACAAAGTGCAGGGTGATTTTATAATAATGTATAGGAAGCAGAAGTATGGTTGAAAGGACATGCAAGAAGTTACAAACAGATGCTAACATCTAGCATCTGAAGAGGTGGTAAGGTTCCAGGAACACCTCTACCATCTGCTTCGTCCAGTGCCCACTATCATCATAAAGACACTAGTCCATCAGCCCTGCAACTGTAGCCCCAACAGGTAGCCCCTGAAACAGTGGTGCCCAAACTGTCAAAGCTCAATTTGTGCTTTGATATGGAAAAATGAAAGTTGAGTAGATTAAATCTGGAACTAGGCCACATAAAGATTATAAGTGGCAATCTCGTGTTAACATGAGTCACAGAGTTAATGTAAAGCCATTGATGTCTGGATTCTGTGAGCAAACTTTACTACATCTAAGTTCAGGGCTCACCAGACTGTCAACACTCATTTAAAATATTCTTATTGCAAGCTCTGTAGAGATGTACTAGCAGATAAAGGAACTTGCTGCTAAACCTGATGACCTGAGTTCAGCCTCTAGGACCAGCATTTGAAAGGAGAGAACTGACTCCCACAGCTTGTCCTCTGACCATCTTATGTGTGCTGTGGCACACACACTCCCATCCCAACCCTGCAACACACATACATACATATGTATTAAAATGTTTATATATTTTCTCTAGTGCATATGAATTATCTGTACATGTACACATGCTTTCACCATGCTCATCTTTCCTACTATCTTCCAGTGATCTCCAGTCCTGTGAATTTTCCTGCAAATGACATAATTTAACTGTTCTTTATTGATGAACAACCTCCCCTCCTTTTACCCATTTATTCATTGATAATCATTCAGGCTGATTCCATAGCCTGGGTATTATAAAATTTCTACAAAACACAGATGTGCAGCATTTCTGTAGTGTGCTGACTTAGATTTTTTTGGAGGTATAGACCCAGGAATGGTATAGCTAGGTCATACAGAGGGTCCATGTTAATTTCTTAAAGGATGGGCACACTGACCTCCATAGAAGTTAGACTAACTCATATTCCTTATCAGTATAGAACTCCTTTTTCCTGGGTTTCCAGCATTTACTCTTTATTTTATTGATAGTCATTCTGCCTAGGGTTAGATGAAATCCCAGCACAACTTTGATTGTGTTTCCCTGATAGCTTCAGATGTTAACAGTTTTTCATGTTTGCATTGGTTGTTTGTACTTCTGAGAACTGTCTGTTTAGCTCAGTTGGCCACTGTTTGACCATTACTGACTTTGCCATGAATTGTTCTTGTGGAGTTCAACTTGTTAAGTTCTTTGCATATTCTGGGTATCCATCCCTTTCTGATGACTAGTAGAACATCTCATTCTGTAGGATGTCTCTTCACTTTTCAAGCTTTCTTAATTTTATATAATCTGATTTATCATTTGTTATGATTATTCCCCAAGCTGTTTAGATGATATGTGGATATGTGTACAAACTCAAAAGGTCCTAAAGATATAAGGGAGGAAAAACTCCTTTTCCAAAAATCACCCCATGATATAAAGGCATGATATAGGCAGATAGATAGTGGATGCAAAGGTAATATATTGATGATAGAGAGGCAAATAAACAGAGAATGGTTTAAATGAGAATGGCATTCATAGGCTCATGTAGTGGGTTGGCCTGATACTGCTTATGGTCTAATGCTAATATTGGGCCCCCAAGACCTAGTTGTCCTAGAGACAAGAGACTCTGCATGTAGACCCAAGTGACGCTATGTGACCTTGCCCCCAAGTTATTTCTGATTGGTAAATAAAGATGCCACAGCCAATAGCTAGAGAGAAAAGGCATAGGTCCGGTTTAGAATTTTTGAGCTGGGGATCAGAGGAGAACTATGGGAAAGAAAAGGGGGAAAGAGGAAAGAGAAGCCACCATGGGTTAGACGAGTCATAAGAACATGGCCCTGAGGGCTGGCCAATTGGAGTTAAGACCAGCCTAAATGAAACTTAATAAGTAACAATTCAGGGTTAGTGACAGAAGAGTAGATTCTAATAACATAGAGGGTAGGTATCTGCCCAGCTCTTGTGCTGTTTAAGGCTTACTGTAAATATAAAGGTCATGTGTGTCTTTTATTAGGGAACTGAATGATCAAGGTTTGGTAGAAACCCCTGGGTTGGGATTAAAAATTTCTACAACACTCATATACTTGAATATTTGGTTCTCAGTTGGTGGAAATGTGTGGGAAGGATTAGAAGGTGTGGTCTTATTGGAGGAGGTGTATTGCTGGAAATTGGCTTTGAGGTTTCAAATTCCCATACAGTTCCCATTTAGCTTTCTCTGCCTCAAGTTTGTGGACTGAAATGTGAGTCCTTACCTATTGCTCCAGGGCCATGCATGCTGCCTGCTGCTCTGCTACCTGCCACAATGGTCATGGACTCTGACACTCTGCAACTGGGAACCTCAAACCAGGAACCCCAAATTAAACTTTCCTTTAAGTTTCCTTAATCAGAGTTTTGTCATAACAATTGAAAATTAAATAACACATAAATATATTATAGATAGAAAATGGGTAGATGATATAATAGACTGATAGATAACAAGTAAGTAATAGCTCAATGATAGATGATGGATACATAGATGAATTGATGATTGATACATGATGATAAATAATGGATGGATGATGGATACATACTAGATGATGGCTAGATGGATAGATAGGTGATAGATAAGGTAGACAGGGAGATCATGATATATAAAAGATGTTAGGCAGGTAAATACTGATCCTTCAAGAGACTGTTTACTTCCTTATATGTGAGCAATCTGATAACTATATATTCATCTTTGACACAAACTATGGTAAATCTCACACATTACTGTTCATGTTGTTTTTCTGCTTAAAACCAGGGAAGCTACTTCTCAAAATTATGTCTTAACTCAAACTGTGACACAAAATCCCATGTGCTAAATGACATTTAAAAAAAATAAAATAAACAGGAAGTCTAGGATGAAGGTGCCAGCAGATAGAATTTATCTTGAAGTCTTTTATCAGCTTGTTTGGGTCCACTACCTTTCTGTGTACTCCATGACCTCTTATGCATACAAGACTGGAAAGCTCCTCCCTTCTTCTGGGAAGACTTGAAACACTACCAGTCAGTAACACCATCCTCTGAACTTTACCTCTGCAAAATTTGTCACTAAATTCTGTAGTCATTGGGGCTTAGGACTTCAACATATGAATTCAGGGGCAAGAAAATCAGGAGTTAGGGTCATCCTTGGCTATAGACCTCTGCCAGGCTCCCCTGTAGAAACAGCTTGGCCATCCAAATTCCAAGAGAAAATCCATAGACCCCAACACTCAATGAGCAAAGTGTTAATGACTATTACCTGTATTGTAAAATGGACACAGCCTTGAAATGACTTTTGTGGATTTTTGTTTCTTGAGTCTCCAACTCTGCATGATATGGATATAATGTCTTCATTGATGTGGACAGCTAGATGTGCTGCCTTTGTTGGTGTCAGCTTGACCCCTGGATCTTGAGGTATCTCTCCACTGCACTGAAGTACAATGACACTCAGACATGCCCTTCCATATGGTTTCACATCAGTCTTTATATTATTATTATTATTATTATTATTATTATTATCATTATTATATTATCTCATATTTTATATCCTGACTATAGTTTCCCCTTCCCCTCCTAGTCTCTCCTCCCTACTTCCCCTCTTTTCCAGATCTACCCCTTTATGGCTCCCCTCAGGAAAGTGTCCACCCAGGGACACCTAACACTATAGTTTCTGCTTGTTGAATTATTCAGCTCCTTAATTTTGGAGCACTTTCCTGAATTGTACTTTTAATTTACTTCATAACAGATTGGTACTTTTTAGTGCTGCTGTGAGTCTTTCTTCTCTGAGGTGTCACAGTTCCTGAGGCCCCACAATCTACAGTTGATCTCATCTGACTGTAAATTGTTTATGAGCTCTTCTATCTTGTTTTGTAAAGGAAGCTGCTTCAAGATTCTTATGTGAAATATGTGGTCACAGTTCTTTTCTTTTCGTCTTGGCAGTATTTTTCAAATCTGTTCATCCTTTGAATTCAATGAATTTTCTTTTGGTATCTTAAAGAATACTTCTTAAATCCAAACTGATCACTGAATAAGAAGATTCTTCCTATATACCATTTGATAAAACACGTGTAGCATTAAGTCCTAGGCCCTAAGGTAAGCAGGGAGGAACTGTCTGGATCCCTCAGGTTATCCATGTAAATAAGCTCATTTACATTAATTTGGCTGCAGCCAATCAGAGCTGCTGATCTGTGCAGAATTTTTCTGTGCCCTGCCTTGGCAACACACCACTTTTTCTTATTTAGAAGTATCAATTACTATATAATTCCCCATCTCATCCCTGCATCCTCTGTTTCCTGGGACTCTAGGGCAAGCTGCCTCAGGACACCTGCTCCTAGCCCAATCATCTTGCCTCTTTCCATACCCAGTGGCTGCCTTTCCCTGGGGCTGGGTCACTGAGTCTCCAACTCTGCAGCTGCGGTGTCCTCCCAGCCCTCCTGGGCTTTCTTGGCCCTCTCTCTCCCTCATTGGCAGCCTTCCCTCCTATATTGTGTTTCAGACTTACAGATGTCTCCGATTTTGTTATAAAGACAGCATTTGCATTTTTATTCTCATTCTTCTTGCTGCTTTTGACTGGTTTTCACAAGGACAGGAAGGAAAAAGCCATCTCTGCACAGCAATCCTACAAAGGAATTTCTAGTAAATCCCAAATACATTTTAAAATACAGACACAGGGTAACAGGAAGAGGTCTGACTCATGAACACCTTTCAGCAGAACAAGCAGGGAGAGCTGAGTTTGTGCTCTCATGGGAGAGAGGGGGAGGGGGAACTTCTCTTCCTCAGGACTCAGGCTCAGGGAGCAACCAGTAGCCCCAGCAGCTTTGTTGGGATCAAGTGCAGCTGCTCAAGGGTTTAAAAACATACTGTGATGATCTCACTCCAAAGCCACTGAAAGTATATCCTGACAAGGGCCCAATGGCAAAGCAAGCTTGTTAAGATAGCTTCAAACTGGTAGTATCTAGGAATCCAGCCCCAGAACCCAGAGGTCTGTAGATACCATGAGAGCTGGGGTATGCCCTTGGAACTTCCCTTAGCTTTTTATTACCTCTGCTTGGAGTAAAAATCCTTTCATAAATAAATGGCAGACTCCCTCTTTCTCAACATCACTAGAGTAAAAGAAGAAGACGACAAACCAGGCTTTCGCCACTTCATCCACAGGTCAGCTAGGAAAAGATAAAAGTGCAAAGACTGGCTGGTTTTAGGAAAAGATAGAACTATGCAAAGCTGCACAGCTAACTGCTAATGCACGTGCCTGTGGATGTGTTTGTTCATACACATCTATTTGTATGTCTGGTATGCATCTTTTTTGTGTAGTTGCACATTTACATGAATGTGTGAAAGTGTGTGTCTGCAGATCCTTTTGTGCATAAGTGGGGGAGAGAGGAGAGGAGACTCTTCGCCTCTCCTGACCACACTTCCTCACATCCACCCTGACTATCAGGACACACTTGACAAATAACTGATCTACAAATGAGCAAGGTAGGGTACAGGGGAGAGATAAGGTTCTCCTTAGCTGGAGGAACAGTGTTCAGGAATGAAAAGGGTGCAAGTCAAACCTGACTGTGACTTAGAGAGGCATTCAGTATGGTCCCTGCTCTTTCTCTGCCTGTTCAGCACCCACCTTCTCAGAGATGAGTATGCTGAAGTGGGACTCATGTGCTCCCATGCCTCCTTCCAGAATTGAGAAACAGGATCTGCACTTTCAAGATCTCTCATTGTGCTGCTGGCTCCACCAGGCCATCCGTTCCTGATGCATAATTAATAGTGGGGAAAAATGTGGAATCCATTTCCCAGGATTTTTGATTCCCACGTGGCACAGTAATGAACCTTCTTTTCCAAAGGAAGTGCTCCTCTCTGAGATGAATATCTCTGGGGTGCAGAGAAGGGCTTTCTAGACAAGGGACCCCCTTCATCCGAGCTGTAGAGTTTCCACGAGGGATGACTCCTGGGACCATTCCTGCAGACCCAGGCTAATACTTACAAGTATCTCGTGAGGCTGTGATACCACAGTGACACCCAGCATCCTTACCTCCCCATGGGAACTCTGTTCACTCTGAGGTGTTTTATGAAGAAAGGCCAGGACCTTTCCTGAATTCTCAACCCTTCTCTTTCTCTCTGGCTGAAGACAAGGCACTTGACTTCTCATCTCTCTGAGAACATGTCCTTTGAAGAAGCTTGCTAAAGGGCAGTACTACAAAGGAAGGAAAGAGGCCCAGGCTGTGTTATTGTGGTGTCCTCCATTGGATCACAGGGAGAGGCTAGCCAACCAGCTTCTT
>JADRCD010194416.1:0-12351 GCA_019843815.1 Montemys delectorum | reverse complement strand
ACACACACACACACACACACATATACATGCTCACACACATACAAGCATACATATGCACACATGTACATATGTGCACATATACACATACATATGCATATACATACACGTGCATATGAACATACACATACATGCACACACAATACACATGCACACACATGAATACACACATACATATACACACATGCACACACATACACATACACATATACACACATGCACATACACATACATACACGCACGTAACAAGATGTTCTCCCAGTTATGTGGCATCTGAGCACCAGGAGAAGACACTCTTGGGGTGTTAAGCATAGTGAGGTGGGCCCAACAGGGGCTCCCAGCAGGAGAGAGTCTCCCTTCCTATGTCAGTGGCCTTGGGAAGGAGGAGATGACCAAGTCTACGCTGTTCCCAGTCTCCAGTCTAGAATATTCTGCTTAGGGATGTGTACCCAACTGATGACAATGACTGAACCCTCTCCCAGTGTCCTTAGGACTTGGGGTAACAGCACCAGGCACTGCCTGTTTGCTTGTCAAGAAGATAATTGGCTTAAATAAACTATTCCTTTATACCAGTGCCTGGAGCCCACAAGGACAGAAAAAAGTCAGATGTAAAACATACTCTAATTTCCCATAGTAGCATGAGAAAAAATACCCCTAAGAATGCCTTGGTTTTATGAATTAGGGAAACATTTTGCTCATTTTTCTGGCATAAACAACTATTTCATGAGCTATTTGCAAACTTCAGGTGTGTCTGCTGCCAGCACACCTGAAGAATAACCATTTTGTGCAGGATACTGCGAGGCCAGAGGCGGCATGGCACCATGACAAGGAGTGTGGACGTAGATGTCAGGCCAAGCTGGGTCCAGACCTGGTTCTTGTACTCAGTGTTGGTGTGACTCTATTTTCCCATCTGTCAAATGGATGTGAGAGGTATTTCTGCTGCAAGATCAAGCCAGTCCAAACCCCAGCATGGATGGGGATTGGCTCTCCAGGCCTCGCCACTAGCTGGGGAACAGTTGATGGCAGCTGGGGACGGAGAGTCACTTTCTTTGGAGTCTTAACAACTCATAGGTTGTCCTTGCCCCAGTGTTTGCCTCCACAGCCCTGAGCGCGCAGTTGGAACTAACCAGACATAGTGGGACATTGAAAAAGAGAGTATGAATGTGGAAGGGGGACCTGTGGCGGGGCCTGGGAGGAGTTGGAGGGAGAAATGAGGGGTGGGCATGATCACCATACATCATACACACGTGTAGAATTCCCAAAGAATACGTAAAAGTATTTTAAGAGTAGCATTGGCTTTGTTGAACTTAGGGCAAATACTAAGCATAGAGAACTAGAAGCCAACAGTCGCAGCAACCTGAGTGTGACCTCGCAGCAGCTCCCCGAGAACGGCAGATGGCCCCTCAGCACAGGGCTCCACAGTCTGACATGAGTTTGCGCCACAGGCAGAAGCTGTGCTTACTGGGTATTTATTTTGTCCTCGGGTCCTAGCTTACTTACTTACTCCTTTCCTGTTCTTAAATAAGGAAATGTTTTCCCCACCAGCTTCCGAGGGTTGTTTTGAGCACAAAGGAGAACTGGTCAGATACATGTGGGGACACCATGAGAAGCACAGAGCCCTGCATAGCTCCAGCAGGGGCCGAACACCAGACAGCAACAGGAAGCTGCCACATTGAGTCTTGAGCCGTTTCTGGCAGCTTCAGGAGGACTTTACCAAATGTCCCCGTGTCCCCTGCCAGAAACTGCTCATGAGCACTCTGGGCTTCACTAGCATAGGAACTCACTAGAGTGCTGGAGGGTGTGCCTCCTCAGAGCACCTGTCCCTAACAGGATGCTCCAAGCACACAGTGGCTTCCTGGGAACCCCATTTCCTGTGATTACAGTGCCAGGCCCGGCAACATGAACGCCAGGCTTCTGCTTATGTTGCTTCACAGCCACAGGAAGCAGCATAAAAATGAATTTTGTTTTGTATTTTGTTTTGTTTTGAGACCAAGTCTCATATGTAGCTCAGGCTAGCCTTGAACTCACTGTGTGGCCAATGTTGGCTTCAGAATCGCAATCCCCCTGCCTCTCTACCTCCTAAGCACTTGGATTATAGGGCTCTTTCTACTAGTCCAGATTCAAAATAATTTCTGAAATAAACTATTATTGTTATCATAGCCAAAATTTCCCGGATGTGTCTATATGCCCCAATGCCAAACACTGTGATGTGCACATTCGGATTTAATCCTCATACACAGCACTGTCCTTAGACCTGGACAGGAAGGGTCCTGTCCTGATGCTTCTGGATGGACCTAAGTCTCCCACTGTACCAGCTAGGACCAATAGTGCCTGTGCGTGGACCCCAGCCTCCTCTTCGTACTCTCTCTGACACTGATAAGAGCTCTCTTGTGCTCTGCATGGCTGACCAGACACTCAAGGAATGGAGTCCAGCAATTCTGCCCAAGGAGTTTCAGAACAGATATGGGATGGCTTTCTTCCCGAAGGGAAGCTTGTAAGCGACCACACCCCAGGCAGTGTGCCTTGTCTTTCTCACACGTCATTGACATACCTTTTGAGATGACTCAATTTGTTTATAGAGGCAGGGACCCCACAAAGATATTTGTCCAGTCTGGTGTGAGACTGCCACACCAGATAATATTTGCCTACAAACCTTACTCACAGGGAAACTGACTTAGATTAACTTCCAGAAGTAACACGGTTAAGGAGAAGAGCTTTTACTCAAGTTCTGGGATGTCACAACTCAGAGCCACAGCATTCCACTATCTCACAATCTCTCACCAGTCTCCGACAGGATGTGAACTCTTGAGAGAGGCTTGGGCTCACCCTCTCTGTAACCAGGGCTCCTTGAGACTGCGTTATCACCTGACATCCCCTTCCTGACAGATTTTACCTCTTTCAAGAGTACCAGCTGGACATCCCCAAAGCATCCAGTTTAGACATCTTTCAGTGGAAGCCAACAAAGCACTGACTACAGAGTATGAACTCCAGCAGAAATCTGGGTTCTGTTTTCAGCTTTGTTGTAGAATGAGGCTTTTAGGTGCTCAAAAAAAAAAAAAATAGAGTTTGGCAAATACCAAACGAGGAACCAATATATGAAGGCAGTGCCTACTGCAAGAGGCAGGGCCAGTGCATAGCTTGCAAAGAAACTGGGGTTGGGAGCCATGATAACTCCATCTCTTTCCCTTGTTCTCTTAAAAGGGATGATCCCAGAGGACTGAGGTAAAAAACATTGGAGAGACCGGGACCATTGGCTCCAGCGAGAATCCATATCTTGTCCCACCTTAATGATGCTCTTCTGGATAGGTCCCAGTCAGACTCAGAACAGCCACAATGAGATAGCGCTTCATTCTCAATAAAGCAGCTAGCTTTTAAATGTCAGACAACATGGCTTGGGAGACGCTCAGTTGGTAAAGTGCACAAGCATGTGGATCTAAGTTCAGTCTTCAACGGTCCACATAAAACCACACAGGTAAGGTAGCACGCACTTGATATCCCAGTGTTGGGGAGATGGAAAAAGGCAGAGCCCTGGGGCTTGCTGCAGCCAGCAGAGCCTAGTCAGTGAGCCCCAGGTCCCAGTGAGAGATCTCGTCTCAAAAACAAACTGGACATCTCAGAAGGACAGACACCATGGACTGACCTCTGGCCCTCCATATACACACAAACATGCACACATGCCAACACGTGCACGCACGTGTCCACACACACATCAAATAATGATGTAGAATAGTTAGAATCATCTTACATTTTGGATGAGGGTATCTAGAATGGAGCAGCCACTTTGTAGAGTTGGCAGCTCATCAGAAGATTAAACTTAGAGTTACTATGTGACCCTGGACTTCCATCTTATATACCCAAGAAGACAGAGACACACGCCAACTCCACAAACTTGTGCAAGAGTGTTTATAGTGATATTACTCACACTAGCTAAAAAGGTCTGAACAACCTGAATATCCATCAACTAATGAAGGACAGACAAATGGGAGTGGGGTGGGGCACAATGGAGTAACTTATGTTACTGTAGCCACAGTAACGAATGAAGAAATGATGGCTGCAACAACTTGCACGAACACTGTGTCAAGTGAAGCTTCCTTCCTTCCTGATGCAGAGGACTGTCATACATTAGGTGGGATGCATCCATGTCCACGATGGGAGATCTAGAGAGATCGAAAATGGATTGCTGATCCCTGAAGGTAGGGGTGGTGGGAAAGTTTGATTGGAGAGATAATAGCTAAAGGATGAAATTATTTTATTTTATTTTATTTTATTTTATTTTATTTTATTAGATTATGAAAACATTAAAAATTCACTGAGGTGATGGGTTGTGTGTCAGGAAGTGGATCAAAACATATTGAATCACCTTCTTTTTTTTTTTTTAAATTTTTGTGTTTTTTTAAAGATTTATTTATTTACTTATTTATTTTTTATAAATGAGTACACTGTAGCTGTCTTCAGATACACCAGAAGAGGGCATCAGATTTCATTATGGGTGGTTGTGAGCCACCATGTGGTTGCTGGGACTTGAACTCATGACCTTCCGAAGAGCAGTCGGTGCTCTTACCAGCTGAGCCATCTCACCAGCCCTTGAATCACCTTCTTTAGGCAAATTATATAGTATATTTAACAGCTCACTAAGGCTGTTAAAACTAATTGCAATAAAACAAAAGACCTTGGTACAAATGAATTCCCTCACCTCACCTAAACTGCCTCCAATCCTGTCCTTCTCTCTGGCTGCCCGTGAATTAGGAAGCACATGCTCGCTCTTGGGAATCAGCTCCACGAGTCTGTAGGGACAGTATGGAACAGCCTTCTGCCTCCTGTCCTTATTTAAGGGCTAATTTAGATAGGGAGTGAACAGCTGGGAAGGCTCCATGCCACTAAAGGTACCATTACAATGTCAAAGTCCTTGTCAAAATCAGTAACTGAGGCTGGGTGACAGTTCACTTGATGACGTTCTTGCCATCCAACCACCAGGACCCAGGTTCAGTTCCCAGAGCCCACTTAGAAATCTAGATGTCAGGGTGCATATACTAGAGATGGGGAGGCAGAAACACTTAGTTTCTTCAGGCTCACTGGCCACTCAGCCTAACCTACTCTTTGAGGGCAATGGGAGATAATGTCTAAAAAACCAAGGTAGATTCTCTCTCTGATCAGTATCTGAGGCTACCCTGACCTCCACGTGCATGTGAACACACACACCGAGCAAGCACACACACACACACACACACACACACACGCACACGCACACGCACACGCACACGCACACGCACACGCACACGCACACGCACACGCACACGCACACGCACACCCCCCATCAGTGACCTCCTCTCCAGCCTGACCTCTCTCCATGGCCTTCCCAAGCCATTGAACGAAGAGTTACATTATAATGAGATTCCCCTGAGAGTGTCAACGTGCTCTCACTATGTGAAAACACTTTCTTTTCTTTTCAAACACTCCAGTAAACAAACCTTTCCCAGGAACCAACACAATCTGACCTCGAGCTTTGCATAGGTCATCCTTTGCTGGAGCTGATCAGCTGTCTCGTGCAGTTCTTTCCTGTTCACTCTTGGCCATAATCGAGAACAGCACTGGGGGAGGAGCTCTTTGGCATCATATTTCTCATTATTGATAATTATTCCAGCCACGCTTCAAAAGAAACATGCTTGTTATAAAGATCCTAAGTCCAGAGAGTAAAATGCATGGCTGTCTTTCTGCCAGGGCGTCCATGTCTCCTACTTCTGCCTCATTCGTTATACATGAAGGACACTGCTTCCTTTGAAGTGCACAGCAGAGAAGAATGGGTGGGGGAGGTGTTTTACTGCCTGCCTATATCAATCACAAAACACAGCTCGGTGTCAGAGGGATTCGGATACTTACCGGATGGATCACAGCTGCCAAACCTGAGCTCAGGTGGGCCACAGCCAGCAGAATATAGACAGAACAGATGCACGACTGTGCCATGCTTGTGATGAGCAGGGTGAGGAGTCTCAGGGACACTCAGGTCCTCAATAACCGGTCTCCTTCTGTGTGAGCCCCTGAGGCTGGCTCTCTCTGGTGAGGGAACTTTGCCTTTCTCAGAGCTGCACAATTTCCCCAGACACCTTAACCCAAGCAAGGAAGGCATCTTGACATAGCAGACATGACATCGAGATCGGATGCAGAAGCCCAGGAAGCAGGGCTCCCCAGTAACAGTTCCCTATCATCTCTTCTCTCACCGTCCAGCAAAGAAGATTAAGAAGGACATATTTAAAAGATTACCCTCAGGAGCTTAGCCATATTCGCAGCCAGATGATTATGTATAAAAACAGCCATTACCAGGAACTCCTGACTGCAGTGGGAGACAGGAATTCCTATCTGAAAGCAAAATTAATACTGCACCTAGAGCGATAACCTAAAAGAATTATCTGGCAGCTATTTCTAGAATCGCTATTATTATCTGGCGAGAGTGCTGAGAACAGGTCTAACTGAGCTCAGAGGCTGCATTCCATCTACACATGCAGTCCAGGGGAAGACTCAGGTAATAATTGCAAGACCGCCAGCATTTTGAATCTCAAGAGGCTGGACGAGACTCAACCAAAACTCCCCAGCTTTAATTAATGACAGACCCAACTCCAGGCCATGGTAAGCTATCGTTTCCTCTGCATGTTCTAGAGAATTCTTAACCTAGTGTCAGGAACTCTGCTGCATTTCAGTAGCCAAAGTGTTTAACAGTCTCAGTCATTTTGTGGGGATCCTGCTAACTCAGGAGGGAGAGAGCATTGTTTTGTGGGTAGTAGCTTCAGGTTTTTACAAAGTCAACCCCAGTAGGTCCCTCCTGGACTTAGGGCTCTGACATACAAAAGGAGCTCTGCTTATGAGTGTTGTGAAGTCTACACGGTAGGGTTAAGTACAACATATGACATTCTACAGCTACACAATAGTGACAGGTCAGAGTGAATACATCTATGCTCCTTCTCCTACTGTTGGGCTACTGGACTCTTATAGAATTGTCTTTTCATTAAAACCATTGGGAGCCTGGCCTGGTGACCTACACCTTTAGTCCCAGCACCAGGGAGGCAGAGGTAGGCAGAGATCTGTGAGTTCAAAGCCAGCCTGGTCTACAAAGTGAGTTCCAGGACAGCCAGGACTGTTACACAGAGAAAACTTGTCTCAACAAAACAAAACAAAACAAAGAACATTGTACCCTTTAAATAAAATGGAACTGTAAGCCTAGGAGAGTGTGAGAAGATAAAGCCCAGCAGGTGTCAGACATTCTTAAGACTACCGAACTTTCAAGAATACAAATTGTGAGGCATCTGCTCAGAGCCCTGCACGAGAGGCTGGTGAGTAGAGCCCAGAAATTTCCATTTGTTAAAGTTCTCCAAACCACGACCAGCAATGGATGGCCCAACCAGCTCTGTCCTTTAAGACCAGGAAGTTAAGTATCAGAGAAGCAGCAATCCTGGAGGTGTGGCTAAATTCTAAACTGTAGCCATTCTGCATTCTACAGTGGGAGGCCTTCCACGGGGGTGGGGTGGGGGGGGGATGGTGTGAGCAGTGAAGCCCTTACTGCCTCCTGATCTTCACAGCAGGACTTGGCAGCAGCATTCAAGAATCAGAGACACCAAATTTGCTGGACTTTTTCTGTCCACAGTGGGATCAGAAGAGCAAGATGGTTGCAGGGGCTTCCCAGACTGGCATGGGGCCAGAGACAGTGGAGCCTAAACCCTATACCAACCTCTCCCTACCTACCACACACCCCACCCACAGACACACTGACACATAGACAGACATACAGATACATAGACACATATCTTCCTCTAAGGATAGCTGGCAAGGCTGTTGAAACAACCTTGCATTTTCTTTCTTACTCCTGTACCATGAAGAGTCTTGGGATTTGTAACGGAAGATATCCCATCCACATTTCCAAAGTACATTCAGAACACAGCCATGAGCATATACTGTGGATCTGTTTGGTTCTTGTAGTGCGGTGGTTCTCAGCCCGTGGGTCACAACCCCTAAAGAGACCATTGGACAACATGGGTATCTACATTATGATTCATAATAGTAGCAAAATTACAGTTATGAAGCACCCATGAAAATAATTCTATGGCTGGAGGTCATGACAACATGAGGGAGTGCATTAAAGGGTCGCAGTGTTAGGAGCTGAGAACCACGTGTTCTGGTGTCGGTCTGGTAAACGCTGCAGTAGGGGTATGATACATTTCACCATTAGTTCTTTCTGTGGTGTGTGCGCATACATTTGTGTGTATGTGTGCATGTGTGTGTGCCTGTGCCTGTGTTGTGTTTCTACAGCTTTGTTCTCTGTACCCTGGAACCTAGCCAGCTACTTGTTTAGGAGTGTCTGCATGGTATATGTGTGCATACAGAGAAACATGGCACCACTCCTTTCATGCAGGCTCTGGTACATGCTAACAACACAGAAGGAGACTTGGACAGCTGTAAGATATCTCAAACTCATATCCATGAGGTGCAGTTGGCACAGAATTGTATGCCTCTGCTGCTCTTCTAGAGGACCTGAGCC
The DNA here is from genome assembly GCA_019843815.1 of Montemys delectorum. Classification (NCBI taxonomy): domain Eukaryota; kingdom Metazoa; phylum Chordata; class Mammalia; order Rodentia; family Muridae; genus Montemys; species Montemys delectorum. Next base: position 3,830 of record JADRCD010194416.1, on the reverse strand, counting down.
ACCCATGCCTAGCAGCTCACAGCTGCCTATAACACCAGCTCCAGGGAATCCAACACCTTCTTCTAGCCTCTGAAGGTACTTGCACACACACACACACACACACACACACACACACTCAGAGAGAGAGAGAGACAGAGAGAGACAGAAAAAGAAAGAGACATGTAAATATATATTTTTTTTAATTTAAAAATTCAAATTCAATATTTTCTTGGCCAAAATTAGGTTTGACTACTTTTTGACAAAGCCATTCTACCTCCTTGGTCTAAATTCATCAAACATCTCCCACAGAAACTAATTCCACAGCCTTAACTCCTCCTCCACGCTCCACTGCTATTTATATCAGCAACAAATATGCAGGCCACCCCTAGGTTTTGACAAGCTTTCAGATCCATGTATTTAATTCAAGAAACAGTTGTTGAGTTAGGAGTGCCTCTCAGTGGTCTAATAACTGCCTGGTACAGGTAAGGCCCCGGGCCCATCCTCAGCACGGCAGAAGTGGTTGTCTTCTAAGATAGCGCATAAAGCGGACATCTGAGTTTTGGACTTACAGGTTATAAGGAAGAAGTCTGATGCATTCAAAAGTTCGAAAAGGGTAGGAGGTAAACTCCATGTGGATCACAAAGGTGGCTGGTGACTGCTTTTAAAGATGGCACATGGGGCTGGAGAGATGGCTCAGTGGCTGAGAGAACTTCTCGCCTTAGCAGAGGACCTGAGTTTAGTTCCCAGCTCCAGTATGAGAAAGTTTTCAACCACCTTTACCTCCAGCTCCAAGGGATTTAAAAGCTTCTCCTGACCTCTGTGGGCCCATGTGTACATACACACAAACATACAGACACACCAATAAAGATGTCCGGCCAGATAAGCAGAAGGAACTGACCTCTTTTTCAGGCAAAACACAAGTTCAGATACTGGCTGGTTGGTGACCAGGAAACCTGTGGACTGATGAGTTCTACTGTTAACCTAAGCTCCTCACTGATTCAGCGTAGGCCCCAGCAGAGACTACGCCTTCAGTGTACCTGACAGTGGGTGGGGAAGCACCTGGAGAGAAGGCCCCACAGAAGCATCGGTGGGTCCAGCTCTTCCACTGCTGCTCAAGCTGCCCCCTGCCGCAGTTGACGTCGCGTCAGCAATGACGGCAGTGCAGTGGCTTTGTCAGCATTTATATAGTTGAAAAGAAAGACAATAAAGATTTGGCAGTGCCCCACGTTACAAATCTAACATGACTGCAAATGTTTACCCCACATCCAAGGACTGGCTGCCCCAGTGACCCACCAGATAGAAGTCTCTGCCTGCCGGCAGAGAGCACCTCCAACTCACCTACATAAGCTCCTCTGTGGTGAGGTGAGTTGCAAATAGAAACCAGCAGCAGGAAATTCACCCAGGAGCTTGGAGCGCTTGTGCACTGAGGTAGATGAGCAGCTATCCAGCAACTACCCAAGGGGATGAACTCCATCTCAGAGCCAGTTCTTTGGGTCAGCCCAGTGCTCAGGGGATGATGTCACAGACACAGCTTTTGGTCAGCCACAGGACAAGCCACACGGTAACTCCCTACATGTGGGCTTCATTGCTAGCATGACTTTTTCATCTGTGAATATCCACATGCGTCCACTAAGAGATTTTTTTTTTTTTCCAGAGAGCAAATCCTCATCTTCAGATGAGACTCTCTCTGCAGCCTGGGTTTTTAAGGAAATGGGCTGAAGGTGGCCTGTCCTTAAGGACCACGGAGCTAGCTGCCTTCCAGAGGATTTTAAAAGTAAAAATACACGAGCCAAAGGAGCTTAGCAAGCTTTGGGGACCCCCTCCCCTGACGAGTCCTACAGGAGCTCCCATCAGGATTGCTGCATAACAGATTGAGTGCGCGCGCACACACACACACACACACACACACACACACACACACACACGAGAAGCTGAAAAGGCTGGAGAGAAAAGGGTGCATTGGGCTTCTCAAGTCCACTGAAGAACCTTCTCCTCTAGCACCTGCTTTCCACAAGCCACACATCTTGGTCTTTTGCTCGTCTGTGTTCCCAACCTCCATGCAAAGCCCAGCCCGTAGGGCTCTTACCTATCCCTCCAAAGCAGGCCGTGATTTTCTGGGCATACTGGCACAGGCTTCCGTCTGGGCAAGGCTCCTCTGCAAGGCCTGCTCTGTCCATCCTCACAAGCATCTGCCTCCCTTCCCGTAAGACCACTCACCCAAGACCTGCTCAAGAGAGAGTGAGCCGCCAAGCCCCCTCTTCTGTATCATTGCCATCAATAATTCAGATACTACATAAAATCTGCTGGGCATCCAAGACTGAGGTACTCTGAGGACGGAAGCATAATTAGTTTAACGGACATCAAGTGTCTCAAATTACTCTCTGACAATATTCTCCATAGGCAAGATTTTCAATAGCAGTGAGAGGCGGGCTTGGAATGCCTTCAAGAAGTAGCCACGGACAAGATGTGTTCAGAGGAGGAACACAGGCACCCATCCCCAGGGCTCGAAGCCCGAATGTTAGACAAATCTCCCCGTAGATCTCTTCCACAGAGTCAGGGTATCAAGGCCCTGGGCACAGGTCCCTCTTCATCAGGCCTGTTGGAGATGAATGCGCTTCATACTGCAGTTCTTACCCTTTACCATACATTTCTCTCATTTGCTAAAGTTTCTCAGCCTGTTTTCCATCAGAAACTCCTGGAAATTCCCCTGATCTTAAAAACGCAACTTGTCACCTTTTCCTGTAAGGCCTCCGGAATCATAGTGCACTCGCCCATCTGATCGCAGCCATATACAGGAGTCCGCTTTGCTCAGTCTTCACATCTCACCGCGTCCTAGGGCTACCTCTTGACTCTCGGCTTCTCCTGACAGCTGCTGAGCGATTATGTTCCTTCCTAGGGGGCTCAGCATACACTGGACACTCAGGAAGAATCTGACACTGTCCCACAGGAGTCACTGCCAAATGTGAACACCTCGTACTTGGATGAAACTGTGTTCTACCACAGACACAACACTGTCACCGCTATTGGCTGGCTCTTTTAGTTGTCAAGGAAGTGCTTTTAGTTGTCACACGTACTATGGCACAGTGAGGCACAGGCAGCATCAAGCTTTTGGTCATAGGTCATGGTGTAAGTGCCGCTGATCTGGAAGGAGCTAAGTGGCAGGCATAGGCCCAGAGGTCCTCACCAGCTGTGACTAGAGGAAGCTGTCCCAGTAATTAGGAGACAGGTTGTCCTTGCTGGCAGGATAAATGGCCCGTAGACCCCACAGCTCCAGCATCAGCACTCTGCCAAGCTGCTGACCCTGAGCAGGTGCCCCGTGCCTGCCAGCTCCTGGTTCCCTTCCTCCACAGATCTCCTGGGAGGAAGACTGCAGAGGGAAGCATTTCCAGTGGCCTGGCTGGAAGTATTTATAATTCATCTCTCTCAACACTGCAAAGCCCTGACTAATTCTGGCAGACCTCAAGTTCTCTGTTGATTTATTAGACTATGGCCAGTATCCCAGGCAACCATTTCCCCTCCATGTTATAGCAGGCCTCTTGTTTGCTGGTTTCTTTCCTTGAGGCTATTCACTTTTAGATTTAAACTTTGAATCTGAAGAATTTCCTATGGGTTATGTTCCCAAGGATATATAAAGTAAAATCATGCCTGGTATTGGAAACCTAACCAACCATCCAGTGTTAGTGGAGTCATGGATCTTGGAAGAAAACCTACAAGTACCACTTCGCTAAGCCAGCAGAAGTCCTAATTACATCCTAAATATTTATCTTTATGCCCACAAAAATATATAGCTCTCTCCTTCCTTCAAAGAAACTTCCTTTTGCAATAGACAGTGACCGTTACAAAAACCACAA